>JAHLJT010000833.1:0-19979 GCA_031308135.1 Acheta domesticus
TTTTTTGCTGGAGGAAAGGTAGTGTAAGTGACTGTTTCCAGTTGTAATTCACTTACGTTTGACCTCTTTGAGTATTAAAAAAAAGTGGAAAAATTCAGTACGAATTTCTTTATTATCATGAAATATTAATGCCATGATTATTATTATTATAGAAAATAATATAAATTATTAAATATTTGTGTAATATTAAATGTTTCATGATAATAAGTCATTATTAACGAGTATACAAGATGTTGCTATTATTGAGAAATTAAAGATGTTGCTATTAATGTGATACCATTATTGAGAAATGAAATATTTTACCCTGTAGAAGAACACACACAACTTGTAGTGCAGGTTTGTAACTTTGCCCCTCAAGACCCGTCTTCACAATGGAATATGTCACGGTATTTCGGGTCTTTCTCAGTCGTTCCGCTGGATATTGCATGATCATGACCTTATCAAGCAGTGCTTGCAATCATGTGACGTCTAGCAGCATGACCGAGAAAGACGCGAAATACAGTGTGATATTCCATTGCAGCCATTGGGGCAAATTTGTGTTTTTTATAGTGTACCCTCACATGCTTGTTTTATATTAAAACTGACTTCCATACAGCAGTACATTGACAGAACTTAAAGCTTTTCTCAACCAATCATAAAAGGAAATATCAAGTAAATTTCACTTACATCAACTATTTCAACGTGGTCATTGTAACATGCTCGGTGTAAAGGAGTGTAACCATCACCATCTCATGTATGCACTCAGGATTATTCATAATTATGTTTCGAACTACTTCAAGTTCTCCATTTTCAGCAGCCCAGAGTATTTCTTTTTCAGGATTCTCTGCACCAAAAAATGCAATATTACTAAAGTTTAGTCATTTGCAAACTCTTACAAAAGGTAGATGGCTATACAAAAAACAGTTTGTAACATTTAATAAATTACCATACTGAAATAATTACCTATAGCCAATATTTATTATACTATTCAGAATACTCAACTAAAAACATGACAATGACATCCAGATACTCTGTGAGTCACTTAAGTTTCTCTTCATGTCAAGGTAATTAGAAAATGTTCAAAACCTTACGTTTCCCACATCCTCAAGATAAAATAGAAATGATTTTGTAAAGACCTTTTTTTTTTTTTCAACCACAAATTTATATCTGATGTGGCACAAATCGTACTGAAATTTGTTTTATTTCAACAACATTCTACCATTATGCAGAATAACACAATTCCTCAGTTATAACTTCTAAAGAATTGCTGGACAGAGCACAATTTGGAAGCCTTCACACAGGTGGTTCTGTACATTCGCAAATGTTTATCCCCACATGATACAGTATAATATTTTGAGGAAACGAAATTCTATATTTTCAGTACTTTTAGATTTTAAAAAAGCATTGAATGATTAAAAAGCAATCCCATTCACATAATTCCTGCAAGCCTCTCTTTATTAAGCTGCAAATTCTATCATTACCTAACCTCTGGATTTAAGTGAAATAAGTGACTTTTGACAAAACCAACTTAGTCAAAGGTGGGCATATATTTTAAACCAATACTGATGTCTACCTCAATCTTGCAATATACACTCAATATTAACTGTATTCATAGCTCAATTTAATATACTGTGAGTTAGGTTAGGGATCCCAGACCTCAATAACACATTCACAGACTGCTCTTTTTCTTCATTGTATGTATTGTATTTTGTATTCATTGTATTATTTTTTTTTTTCATGTTACACAAATTTCATTGAACTGAAGAATTAATCAAAATAAAAATGATGGGTTCAGGATATATCAACCTAACCTACATTTCTTTAATTTTTGTCAGCCAGAGGAAAAACAAAGTTTGGTAAATTTAAATTCTAAAATATTTATTTCAGATTTATGAAATAAGAATCAGCACTCTGCTGTCTCAACCACTAATGTTCACTTTACAAGCAGTAATGACTGCACAGGTTAGGTCTATTACCTCTAGGATTAGGATCTTCTTCTATCCCTGTTGAATCATCATCCCATCCACTAACAAATGGTAATAATGGATCTCCTCCTGGCATTGTTTTACCTAATGACAACTTAAATTCTCATGTGACAACAATGAAAAAGTTTGTTTACTACACATGACAGGTATTTAACTTAACACACTGTACACAATTTGTTTCTTCTCAAAAATGTAAATTTACAGGGGGCTGGATAAGAGTATTCATATACTGTAAAGGCAAGGGAAACAAATGTAATAAATTATTAGTTTTCCTAACACAACCATCACACACCCAATTACCCTTCCTAACACAAACACATCTCAACACATCACAAACTGAATTACATATGGCAGTTTGCCCGGGCTCCGGGTTAGCGTGAACGTGCTGCGCTCAAACGGGTGGCGAATATTACTAAGCCAGGCTCACGGTGGTGGGGGCTATGACGTAAGACAGTCGACGAATTAGGTGCGTTCAATATGCCGTGACGGTATTTTTGAATGTTGCCTCATTTTGGCGTAATTGATTTACAATTTATTTTAGGATTCTGTAAGAAATTAAGAAATCCTGCCTTGGTAGTAACCTAGGATGAAAATATATTTCAATGTGAATGAGTCATTGATCCGCAACCGTGTGTGACCGTGTGTCAAGGAGTACTAAAGAGACATTTCAAAATTAGTGCGCTACTCCCTTCTATTATTATTGAAATATATTTCAATAAAATAATGAGACAACTTTATTACAAATCAATCAATAGAATATTATTCTATTTGTTTTAAAAGTTTTTAAAATAACTTCAACAAATATAACATATTTCTAATCAAT
Organism: Acheta domesticus; assembly: GCA_031308135.1. Classification (NCBI taxonomy): domain Eukaryota; kingdom Metazoa; phylum Arthropoda; class Insecta; order Orthoptera; family Gryllidae; genus Acheta; species Acheta domesticus. Next base: position 2,788 of record JAHLJT010000833.1, read on the forward strand.
AAAATTTGAAATATTTATTCGTATACAATATTCATGAAAGCGATACAATTGTCATTTATTTACCCTAATTATTTAGGAACAATGAATAGATACTAATATATTAATTGTCTGATGACTTAGAGAAACAATTGAGAAGATGAAGTCAATCCATGACTGTCTTCTATTATATTTATATTTCCGCCTTCCTTTTGTTTGTGTTTTTTACATTTAATATTATTTTCTATGGATGAATGTTTTTGTATTTACTGCAAGCGCGTATGTATAAAAAAAGACAATGCGGAATGTAGGACTGAAGGGAGATTGACGGGGCGTTCTAGTGCATTCATGTTTCTGTTCCAAAGTAATAAAACATTTTTACATAACATTACGTAAAGCTAATTACTCAGCTAATTGGTTTTCTTCAGATAATTTTTCTAGATAGATATATATAGCCAAACAGACAGTACCTACAAATTTGATCACTCACTCACAATTTGAAACATATACATTACGCTAAATTTTATGAGAATCTGAAAGATAAAGAACGCTCTTTTTTTCTGTATTCAAAATTCGACTAGAATATGGTTTAGGATAGAGATCAAAGAATTATGAAAATGTGCACAATTTTCACTTATCCCCATAGCTCGTCACACAGTTTTTAACTGATTTGACGTAATAAATAAATAAATAAATAAATAATAGAAGAAGAAATTCCTGGACATTTTTCGTTAAATCGAACAATGTTTTGTATCATGTTGTAGAATTTATTGTGTAGCATGAATGAAATATGTGGATACTTTCAGGGACTCAAAATGCGTCCATTCTTCACATTGTTATCAATGTTTATTAATATAATTATCAAACGCTTCGGTATTTCAGGGATATTGTTAAACATAAGATGGCATGACCGGAGAGCCATACATACGTCTTCCGACCTTGATCTAGAACAGTGCTTCAGTCTTCAGTTGCACTGAGTTGACCAATAGCTCTGTCTCTTTCTCTCCGAAGCAAAACAAAGCGCAGTGCTGCCCTCATCGCCAGACCTGCACTCCGATTGGTCGGAGTAGTCTTCTAGTATGATCATTTCATTTATTTTTGTTGATAATACTTCCTAGTACATGCCAGCACCATGGACTTTCCATCTTGGAGGATAGTTTGTGATTTTGGACAGACACTGAAAAGTTATTGTGGTGAATGATGAGCATGGCGAAATGATCACTTCCATGTAAGGGGTGATATAACTTCCAAGTTCCTCTGTACTTGGACTCTCAGAAACGATATTATTATGAACCCCAAACGCTGGCAATCTCATGGTTATACGTCAATTGAAAAAGATCATTTGATTTTTTCTGATTGATTAGTGATTCCGGGTGCGTCAACTACGAAGAGCTATTAGTCTCGTAAGTGTAGTGAAAGTTTCCCCCTCGTGAGGAGGTGATAATCTTCCCCTACTGGATGGTGAGATCCGGCGCCGACCTACCTGTCGAGTAACGGGGTTTTTCCCCAACCAGGTATCTCTCATCAGCTAGGCACCAACCCAGCCGGGACAAGCTCTAAGACATGTGTGGTATAGTGTGTGTGTGTGTGTGTGTGTATATGTAAGAGGAGAGGATAGGACAAGGAAGAGGAAGGAAAGATCGCGCGCGGTCCGTGACCTGTTTGTTAGCGTACTGCTCCGGCATTCGCCTGGTGTTGATCGGAGAAACCACGGAAAACTACTGATCAGAGCAGCCGTTCGCTAGAAGTGCCGATCGCTAGAACTCCAGAAACATGTAAATTAATTATTATTTACGGAAGAAATGACAATATTTTCTCAGACAGAAAAATTAAGCGAGAAATAAAAAGGCGTCGAATTGTGTAAATTAGGTGTTTTTTTTATTTTTCGCTTAATTTTTCTGTCTGAGCAAATATATTCATTTCTTTTGTAAATAATAAACAATTTATTTGTTTCTGGAGTGTTTCTATGCTTCTATAATGCAAATTTTTGGCTAGAAATCAATTTTTCAAACCAACTTGTGAGTGCTTACAGCGGCTTAACCATTCGGAATATCCACTTAGTTTATTGGACAAAATATGCTTAGAATTGTCTTAAGAGCTTATTTTCCAAGTTTCGACGTTTCCTCCCAGGACATCCTGTACATGCATGCTCTCAAGGTTACGAGATGTTCTTCCCGCTTGGTTCTTTGTGTTGTGTCATGGGCACTAATCACCCGACGAAAGTAGTAGCTGAGAAGTAATTGGCGTATAATGGTGTAAACTGCTGAGAATTTGTTTGTTTGCCAGTTTATTCCTTTTATGTTGCTGACTTTTTTCTCATTTTAGTTCCAGCAACAGTCGTTTCAAAGAATAGTCTGCAATTATTATAATTTCATTACAAAATTGAAAGATGACGCCCCAGGCTGAAGAATGTGACGTAGAATTGAAAACAATCGTAAATCGATGAACAACTGAATACCATTGATGAGGAAGGAAACAATGGGCCCAGTCTAGATCCATTTTGAATCGTTCCTATAATATTTCAGTAGTATTTCTTCCTTTTGCGGCTCTCACACGCAACCAATCTTTATAAATGAGGTCTCTGAAGAAAGAGAATTTCACGGAGACGTAACGAATTGCATTTTGACTTTAAAAATATGAACTATTTTTTTAAAAATCGCATCTAAATATTCATGTAAAATGCAACCCGCGCTTGTCAGAATTTTTTAAACTCTGTATCGTTAAATAACTCCTAAACGAAGCGTTCTAGGGTCTTAAAAATTAAATTTTGAGTCAAAGAAACGTTTCCCTCACACCATGATAGTTTTAAGTTTTGTTTCCACCAAACGTTCAAATGTGGTTTTCAAGCTTGGCAGTGCCCTAAAAGGACGTGCAAAATGTTTACTAAAAACAAAGTGGATCAATCATGACAGTGGATCAAATATAATTGGCCCATTTCTCTCTCTCATATATACAAGGTGAGGTCACGTAACTTTAGCACCTCTGTAACTTTTGAACGGTTGAAGGTATTGCAATGCAGTTTTCACAAAAGTGCATGAAGGGAATGGGACTAAATTGATACATGAATTCATTTCTGTTTTATCACTTGTATTTTACGAGATATTTGGAGGTAACTTCGTTTTTCAAATAGACTATACATATTTTTTCAGTCTATCATGACGACGCGTGAAAAAAACAAATCCAACTGATATACATATTGTCATATGTTAGATGAGCATTTTTTGAGTAACTTTGATTTTTGCGACTAGGGTTTAACGGATATTTTGAATGTACTAGTAACAGTCGCCCACACAAGGTCACATAGCACTCCACCGGCAAACGCGCTCGTGGGGACGGGAAGGGAAGGGATCCTTAGTTGACACAAATGAAAATAATAATAATAAAATAAAATAAATAAATAAAATAATAATATATAATAATAAATAAATAAATAAATAAATAAATAAATAAATAAATAAATAAATAAATAAATAAATAAATAAATAAAATAAATAAATAAATAAATAAATAAAAATAAAATGTGGAATTGTGGGGCAAGTAACATGCCGTAGAGAAATTGTCTAAAAGACTTTTAGGTTTTCGAGAAATTTAATCATCTTTGATGTTTTAAATGGAACGATATATTTTTCTCACCAGCAATCGGTAGATCATGGAAAGAGGAATAAAATGATGTATCAATAGCTAGTATTTTGATAGTAATTTGAGTATAAAATTAGACTTTCTGGTATGTGATTTTGAATTAAACGGACAATATTTCGTGTCGCTAGCCCCTGCAACTCTCGCCTTCGGGCAAAATGGCCTTCGCGGCGTCAAGACTGTTGCGTGGAGAGAGGAGACTGAGAGGGGTGGCAATGGGAATAAGAGGCCTAACTACAGCAATCGAATGTCTTGACACAAAGGTCACACACCAATTTTAACGATCAGAGTGAGATTTTTTCCATTGATTTATCTGCATTTCACTTGTCTTCTTTAATAATAAATATCATTTTCAAACTTGACAAGAATCCAATCACCGTCTCTTCGTAGGTAAATTAAATTTAATTAAGATGATCATTCGTACACTTCGCAAACATACCTCTACTGGTTCATAAATGGAAATGAAAACAGTACACTTCCATTTTCTGTCGTGGATTGTTAAGTTTGAAGCAGCACGTGGTGTTATGAAGTGAGAAACTCTCCAATCAGTATTAGCAGTCGTGACTGCAGATGTGCATTTGTGTTAAAGTTTAGTAAATTTACACGACAGTCTGTCAAGAGTGTTTCAAAAATTTGTATTGCTTTGTTCTTTGGTGGTGTTTAAAAAAGGTGTTCATTAAGAGTAAATAATAAGAGAAAATGTCTACCTATCTATTATTTGCTGAATTAATCAAGATATTACAATAAGAATCTTTAAGCATTCATTCTCTTCCCAAGTTTTAAAATGACAGCTTGTTTCTGCCATAACACACTTAGCTCGGTTTTCGATTTTTGTAAGTTTGTAAAGGACCTTTATTATTATTATCGACCTTCCGCTACAAATTAGTTTTATTTTGTTCTTTTCGATGATCCTTGCTTTGGAATTTAAGTAGAAGAAAAGTTCAATTCAGATGAACAAATGGGAAAAAGTCTCTCATTCTGATCGTTAATATTGATGTTAGTTCATATGCCTCTATCCTTCACGGCCACCCTTCTCACACTCCCTGTCTCCACGAAACAGTCTCGACGCCGCGAAGGCCATCTTTACCAACGGCGACTATTGCAAGGGCTGCTACAGGAAAGGACCGTTTACTTAAAAATCACATATAAGACAATCTAATTTTATACTCAAATTACTACTAAAATACTAGCATATGATACATCATTTTATTCCTCTTTTCAAGGTCTATCCATTGGTGGTGAAAGAAATATATAGTTCCATTTAAAAAATCAAAGATGATTAAATTCTTCTAAAATTAAAAAAAATTATAGACAATTTCTCTACGGCATATTACTTGCTCCAGGATTCCGCATTGTTAAGCGAAAACTACATTTCGGCATCCTAAATCGTTTAGAAGTTATGGGGGTGGTCCATAGTTAGTGGGACACCCTGTATATATATATATATATATATATATGTATATATATATATACACACACATATATAAAGCAAGAAATAAAAAAGCAGTCGAATTGTGTAAATTGGGTGCTTTTTTATTTCTCGCTTAAGTTTTCTCTCTGAACAAATATATTCAATTCTTTTTTAAACAATAAACAATTTACATGTTTGTGGAGGGTTCCTGTGCTACCATAATGCAAATTTTTGCCTAAAAGTAATTTTCTGAACCAAATTTTGCGTGCTCATTGCGGCCTAATCATTGGACACCGTAAGACCAATCTTCATGTTGTTGTTTTTTTTTTTTTCATCGAGAAGGTTTATATGCTGTGCGGAAGCTTTATGTGCGGAAGAGCAGGCCAAATGGCCTGAGCCTCGACACTAATAAAGACAATTTTATTATTATATTATTATTATTATTATTATTATTATTATTATTATTATTATAAATCTGTTGTAACTCCACTACATGACGCTGTAGAACAAAACTAAATATTTACGTCACATGCAACCCACAACACATTCGGCAGGATTTTTGAATCTATATCGTTAAAGAACTCGTAAACAATGCGTTCCATGGCCTTAAAAACGAAAATTTTGAGGTCAGAAGCCTCGAAAAAACACACCGTAGTCTACAGGATGAAACCTTCTTGAACATTCTATTACATTTTTGCCGGTCCGATATTACCTCACCTACTCAGAGACGTGCAGAATCTGTAATTAAATGTGAATGAGAGGGACAGAGAGCGGAAGAGACAGCCAGACAGGGACAGGGTGAGAGAGGGAGGTAGGGGGAGGCAGTTAGAAAGGGTGATGGGAGGAGACAGAGGGGAGATGAAGGGCAGAACAACAGAAGGGTTTTCCTCGTTATTAACAGAAATACATTGCAGGCAATGCGATGCACTGTAGTGCAATGCACTTGCCGCCTTCCCTATTTACAAAACCACGAGCCGCGACTGATATAATCGTCTTTAAAACACAGAACTGCATTCAAGAGCTCCGTCAGATGCCTCCACGGTTGGCTGAGCCTCCTCGGGTGTTTCGCGGGAAGAAACGGGAAGAAGCACCGTCATAGTGCATTGCTTATCGTGTCTGGCGTCATTAGTTTGCCTGGGAGCTCACAAGGAAGAGTTTCCAAGAGCTAAATTGATCGCGTACCGCTAGCTGTCTCAAGAGGTGGTGACAGGCGCGAGTGCGATAAAGAGTGAGGCACGGCTCTGGGACCTCGCAGCGTTAGGGAGTTTTTGCACCCTCGATCGTTAAGTACTATCGATCTTTCGCTCATGCGCAGTTCCAGTTTTGCATCACTTTCGTGCATCTGCGCATGCGCAGAAGATCGGTAGTGCTTCACGTTCGAGAGGTGCAAAAATTCTCTAGTTTCGCGTCACTTTAGTGCATCTGCGCATGCACAGAATATCGGTGGTGCTTCACGTTCGAGGGTGCAAAAATTCTCTAGTTTCGCGTCACTTTAGTGCATCTGGCGCAAGCGCAGAAGATCGATAGTGCTTCACGTTCGAGGGTGCAAAAATTCTCTAGTTTCGCGTCACTTTAGTGCATCTGCGCAAGCGCAGAAGATCGGTAGTGCTTCACGTTCGAGGGTGCAAAAATTCTCTAGTTTCGCGTCACTTTAGTGCATCTGCGCATGCACGAAATATCGGTGTGCTTCACGTTCGAGGGTGCAAAAATCTCTAGATTCGCATCACTTTAGTGCATCTGCGCATGCACAGAAGATCGGTAGTGCTTCACGTTCGAGGGTGCAAAAATTCTCTAGTTTCGCGTCACTTTAGTGCATCTGCGCATGCACGGAATATCGGTGGTGCTTCACGTTCGAGGGTGCAAAAATTCTCTAGATTCGCTATCACTTTAGTGCATCTGCGCAAGCGCAGAAGATCGGTAGTGCTTCACGTTCGAGGGTGCAACAAACTCTCTACTGGCTAATTCGGCGGCTGTATGTGAGTCCCGAACAGACTGACGCATAGATCCGTAAATTTTATCCAAATAGTTTTAAATTACTTTAAGCTTGAAATTTGTACTTTGAGAACTTTGCTTCGCACAATTTAACTATTTCACTGCAATTGTGGTAAAATTGCGCCTCGCTAATCTTATTTAAATTAAAAGGGTTTTGGATAAAAATGTACTGAGATATGGCTAATTGGAAAAATGTCTTCTTCTATGGCATTAACATAAAATTGGCCATTTTCGACTTATGTGTCACACAGTTTGAGTCAAGTAATTAAATTGTTGATGATTGTAATATTGCTGCAGGGTAACGTGGGCACCACTTCAGTCAAAAATCCGTTCATAAAAATAACATTAAATATATTTATTCGTTTATTTTCTAAAAAGTAGCGAAGAAAGGGGCAAAAATGAGTTATTAATGAGGTTTGGGGCATCCTAACCCATTTTAAAATGGTTTTATTGATGCCGATGGTTGTTCCTTGCATCGAAAACTAAACTTTTTTTTCGATACAGCCTACTATATACACACCTGTATGTGTATAATACACTTATATAATGATATAATAATAATAATAATAATAATAATAATAATTGTTTATTTCAGAAAATACTTTTGCAGTGTACATTGTACGCGCCATCACCATAAAGACCTCTGTTTCAAACATGAAAAAATACCACTATTACAAACATGAGAAGCTCAAACTAGAATGTAATAATCAAATCATACAATGGAAATTAAATTGAAATTGAACTTATTAACTTACAATCGAAGTACACGATACGACTCAATCCAAGTACAGGATGTTTTCTTATTAGTACACTATCTTCCCTCTCTAAGTGCTGTTTGCACTTGTCAGAGAGGAATGAGTTTACAACTTATTTCATACTGTTACTGGTCCCCAAGTATACAGAACAAGCCAGTAACTAGATTCATTTTCTGTATTGTTATTAGTACTTCCCTTAGCAGTTAAAAATTAATTACTTGAAATGAATATAATATATAATTAACATAAAATATACAAATAAAATAAAATGAAATGAAATGAGCTGGCTATTTGAAATGAGTGCTTTACATTACTTGATTAGAGTTGGAATCTACTTAAAAAATTTAGTTCCATAACATACCATAAAATGAAGTAAAATGTGAGTAGAATGGGCGAAAAAGCAATTATGTTATCCATTACAAACAAATCAAAACCTTTTTTACATTTATAATATCTAAACTTCAATCACATCATCAACAGTACAGTAAAAAAAATAAATAAATAAAATAGAAAATACAACATAAATTAAATTGTACCATATTACCAATATTGAACAAATAAATAAGATAAATGGCTATAGTTAATGGTTGATAAATGGCTGTAGTTGTTTACATTAGTTGATTCGTAAAATCTACTTAAAGAATTTGATTTATACATTGTTGACAACATGGAATAAATAATAATAATAATAATATAATAATAATAATAATATTATTATTATTATTATTATTATTATTATTATAATTAATAACCGCACTATAGCAGCAAGCAAACCGAAATATTGTTATACGGGATTTGGAGAAAAAATTGTCTACTTGCAGATGTTGCTGTACCATGTGATCAAAATGTGGTAACCAAGGAACGTCTTAAATACAGAGTTTGGGAATCGAGATCAGCCGAATGTGGGGCGTAAAAGCACAGGTCGTCCCGATAGTTACGGAGCGCTGGGATTTATTCGCAAAATTTGTGTAAGAACTTGTCTAACTCCCAGGTCATTCAAAGGACTGGAAGTGCAGGAATCGTTTATTTGGAACAGCCCACATTTTGCGCAAAGTATTGTAGAGGCACAACGTCCCTACATCTGTCCGCTCTAAGGTTTACAGCATACGGAATTTGGCCATATTCCAGTAATTTTTAACTAAGATTGTTCTTCTCGTCGATAGATTCGTAGGCTTCCGCGGCGGAGTCATTATATTCTTGGCTGTCCGGGATACCGCGTCTCAGTAGGTTTTACTGACGTTTCGGCCATCTGCTGTGGCCTTCTTCAGAGCTAACCATCACATTTAGCTCTGAAGAAGGCCACAGCAAGATGGCCGAAACGTCAGTAAACCTACTGAGACGCGGCTCATCCCGACAGCCAAGAATATACTTCTCGTCGATTGGCCCACGGGATTATAATATCTTTGTACATAGTTGAGTTTACTTATTAGTTAGAATCTTAAAGCACAATAAATGATTGTGAAAACGTATGTATTATATATGTATAGTACAATTTTTATAACTTTGCCTCTCAAGCCCCTATGGTTACGATGGAATATCACACGGCATTTTGCATTCGGCCCTGCGCTAGATGTCGCATGCTCGCAAGCACTGCTAGATACGGTCGCGATAGTGCGAGATCTAGCAGCACAACTGAGAAAGACGCGAAATACCGTGACATTCCATCGTGAAGACAGGTCTTGAGAGGGAAAGTTATAAAAATCGCACTATACGTAAGTACATGTATAAATTATCAAATAATTGTATTATTCTCGGATTTAAAATATTTATTTGCGATTTAATACGCTTTTAATTTATGCCGAATATGTACAAAATGTGGACATCAGAATTATATATAGATGAAAATGGGGACGTCCTCATTTCAAGCAATCTAAAATGATCTCAATTTATTTGACAGGATCATTCTGAAAAAGCATGTCGGGAACCTGTTCGAAGGTTAAAGCAACATGTAACTAAAGCAGGGCTCTCTATCTTAGAAGCTTGCGAAGAACCTTGAGTTCGCTTTTAGACCTACGTCATACTTCGTGACAGGTTATGAAAGATGGGAAGCAGAAGTGAAAGAACTTCAACACAAAATGACAAATGAAAAACCCAAGCAAGCACAATATTATTTCACAGCCATTTATTAAATTAGACAAACGTTATAATGGGCATTTACCTATCAACAGAAAACGTACAAACATTGCATGCATCGTTAAAAAAATTAAAAATGTTAATGCAAATGTCTATCTAGAGATAATATAGTTCGTGGAATGCAATAGTGGCACAACTCAAAAAATCAGGTGTGTAGATAAATGAGTTCGTTGTTTCATCCTGTATTGAAATTCATAGGATTCATTGATGTGATAAGTGGTAAAAGGTACTAAATGGCACGTATGGGTTTAATTAATAACTATTGGTGCTACAGAATGCCACTTATTTTCTTGTTGTTAGTTTTGTAATTTCTTTGGTCTAGCGTAGCTTTTCTGTGTTGACCTATAATTTTGCCAGCTACCATCTATCGCCGCCCAAAGTACATTTTTTGAAATTTTCTCAATTTTTCGATTCACCAATAGTAGAACAGAAATATTACTTTAAGAATATTATAGAAGAGTAAAACCTCGTTCAAATGGCAATGTTCATTGAAAAATTTGGAGCCGTTTTTAACAAAATGGTGTTTTAGCATTACTGTAAATGCGAACTTTGAAGATATTTTTCACAGAAAATGTTTGAGTTTTCGAAAAACTTCATTAGAAGTCATTTGCAGCACTTTTACTCATAAATGCAATAGAGTTTACAAATTGCTGAAAATGGCTTCAGAAATATTTGTCTCTTTAAGGCCGCTGGCCTCCAAATTGCAGATTTTAAGGCCCTAGAACGCTTCGTGTAGTAGTTATTTAACTAAATAGATTTAACAATGCTGCACAAGTGTTGTGGATTACGTTTGACGTGAATATTTAGAAGCGTTTTTTCAACAAATCCTTCATACATAAGGTCAAAGTGCAATTCGTCACGTCTCCGTGAAATTCTTTCTTTACTGACATCATTTATAAACTAGTGGTGCTACAGCAGCATTTACTTTCTCGTCATATTGTTAATGACTATATAATATTATAACATGACAATTTCTGTCTTACACTTCAACAATAATTTGAAAAATTCTTAAACAAACGAAGCGTGAAAAATACATATACTTTTACTTTCCCGTATACGTACGTATACACGGAGAGATATACGTAGTATAGGGAAAGTAATGTAATGCTGCGCGAAAAAATGCCCAATTTTCGTTGGAAAAAAAATTCATTGCCGAGCCTTGATAACGGAAAAAGTGGATAAAACCAGTTGCTAAATTAAGAGAAAAAAATCCCTAACACGTGGTGTAGCCAGAAACCCTGTTTTCTAGGTCCTTGATACCGAAAACACAATTGAAAGGAAAACGTCCGTCTGTCCGTCCGTCTGTGAACACTGCTAGCGCCTAAACCATACGTACGATTTCTTCCAAAATGGATATTCCCGGTCGATCTCATTCTAATCGAAGCTTGAGATTTTGAAAAAGATTCTTCAAAATTTGGGGTACTTTATATGAACCCCCGGGGATTTTCAAAATTTTCTCAATAAAGGCTCCAATTTTTTAAAATTCAAATGCTTAAACAGTAACAGTTTTCTGCCATGAATTCAGTGTTTTCACATTCTACAAATCGTACCAACGATGCACGATGCGTCTTTTAGTCACAAATAAAATTATTAGTTTATATAACGCGAAAGAACACGCAACAGTCATTATCGCCTTCTGTTATCAGTGCGTCATTACAATGGGTTACAAGCAACAACGGCCAGCAATTTATATGGAATACACATTTTTTTCAATTAGTATTGTTTACACCGCTAGCAAGAAAATGGAAATGGATAGAAAAATGTAATATTTTCGGAGAAAATTGGCTGAATGTTTAGCCGCTAGCGATGTTCACAGACGGACGGACAGACGTTTTGCCGTCAATCAATATTTCAGTATCAAAACAGAGATTCTGGCTACACAATGTGTTAGAAGATTTTTTTCTATATTTAGCAACTGGATTTATCCACTTTTCGTTTCCAGGGCTCTCTAATAAGAGAAAATTCACCGTTTTCTGCGCATCCTTACATAACTTTCTCTTCTTAAGAGCTACTAGAATGGCACAGACTTTCCCGTATTAGTTTTCTATTTCCTTGGGTCTTCGCTAGCTATTCGGAATTGCCACATACTCTTTCTTGCCAGCTACCATCTATCACCGCCAAAAGTACATTTTTTTGTCATTTTCTTAATTTTTCGGTTTCCTATTGGTAGAACGGAAACATTAATTTTAGAATATTAAAGAACACAAAAACCTAGTCATAAATGGCAATTTTCTTTTAAAAATTATGTGCCGTTTAAGAGAAAATGGCGTTTTAGCGCTACTAAAAATGCGAAATTTGAAGCTCATTTTCACAGAAAATTTTTGAGTTTTCAAAATACTTTATTTGAAGTTATTTGAAGCACTTACACTCACAAATATAATAATCTTTACAAATTGCTGGTAATGTGCATATTAAAGATGTGAGAGATCTTTCAAAAAAATTACATTTATGTAATTTTTGAAAAAACAAAAAAAACTCAAAATAAACTTTACGCTATACTAAAGAGTGTAATTAGCACTATCCGTTACAAAAGTTTCAAGAAAAAAATTGCAGCCATATATGAGAAAATGGCGTTTGAGCATTTCTGAAAATGCCGAAATTTGAGCTACTTTTCACAGAAAACGGTAGTGTTTTCGAGAAACTTTACTTGACATTATTTAAAGCATATATACTCGTAAATATAATAATGTGAAAAAATCGCCGATAATGTAAATATTAACGACGTGAGAGACAAGTAAAAAAATTTACATTTTTGTAATTTTTGAAAAAACCAACCGATAGACCAATATGGCTTTTATGTCATTGATAGAGTACATTTACCACTATCCCTACCAAAAGTTTAAAGAAAAAATTTGGAGCCGTTTTTGAGAAAATCTTGTTTTTGTAATTTTTTAAAATTGCACATATTGCACGCAATATTGCACGAAAACTACCAAAATTTTGAAAAACATTTACATGACCTTTATTAAAGAACTCAATATGCAGAACAAATTTTAGAAAAAAAATTTCTATCTTCAATTTTGTGTTAGGACGGATTTTTTTTCTTAATTTAGCAACTGGTTTTATCCACTTATTCGTTTTCACGGCCCGGCAATTAATTTTTTTCCGCCGAAAATTGGCCATTTTTTCGCGCAGCATTACATAACTTTCCCTATACTACGTATATCACTCCGTGTATATGTAGTTCGTATACGGGAAAGTAAAAATTAATCGATAACAGCTTCTGCGTGTACTGAACAGCTATGACGACTCGCTCTTGCTATTGGAAACAAAACACTTGGTAAACCTGTGTTGTTATTTCACGATAATATATTGTAGGAATGCTGATTAGGTGTTGTTGAGACCAGTCCTGGGCAGCCAATTAATGGCAAGCGTCTGTGACGGAATTGTGCTTAGAGGTGTACATTTTGGACTTGGATAATGAAACAGAACACACTAATAGTTGTTTAATTTAACAAAAGCTTTCAAAATACTTTATATTTGTTTTCTAAACAGTTTTTCTCTTATTACTTTTTTTATTTCTCCTAGATCGCACGTACTTTTTGCCTGGATATGCTCATTTCAGACAGGTTTTGAACAGATGCTATATCTCTTTCATTCCTACTTCTTTCCTAAGGGCTTGCTGATATTGTTATTCATTTTCTGGGTTGTGGAAGCTGCTTATTTCCCAAAAATGGGTGTGATGGACAGTAGACACTTGATATCCTATCCGTGTTTAACTACCACTTTACATTTTGTGTACGAACCAAATTCTTCGTCATATCAACAATAAGTATACGTATGATCTCATGTTTTTTATCATCCAGTCAGTTTAACAATATTCCTGTTACTGTGCAGTTTTCCCGCAAAACCTGGAGCGCATACGACATCAAAAACTCATTCTCCTGCCTCGGCTGCGTACTACTCCGCAGCAACACTGTCTACGTAGGCGTCGATCTTATAATCGCTCACACGTAGAGTCAGATAACTTCCCCATGAAAAGATGATGCGCAACCTGACATCCGTTCATCCCTTGGGCACGAAATAGTCAAGTAATCGACCAAACGAAACCAGAAAATGCAATATTACACGCAGATGAAAAGACCTGGGTCCAATGGACACCGCTTGCTCGGTTGCGGCTGAAAATATATATACACACACACACTAGCGATGTTTACAGCTCTATGTTGGCCGTTTATCGCATCCAAGGCGCCATTTTGTTTTGTCATGCCAAGAGTGTTGTAACATATCTCTTCTTTCCATTGCCACTGTTACACCATCTTTCCATTTCACTCTTGGCCGTCCTCTTTTCCTCCGTCTTGCTGGTGTCCAGTTATAAACCTTTTGGGCAGTCTTCCTGAATCCATCCTTTGTAAGTGGCCGTACCATAACAATCTTTTCTGAATCAATCCTAACTGATGTTGTTGAAAAGGAAAAAATAAAGATTGTTATGAAAAAATTTAAATATTTTATTTATTATTCAGAAACGCTTTTATAAAAGAGTTGCGGGAACAATTAAAAACCACCATAGCAATGAAGTCACAAAAAACATTCCTAATACCTTGATACCTTGATACCATTCTAATACGTTTTCACGAAAAAATATTGAAAATTTTGCTTCAGGGTTCAATGGACCCCGTTGCTCGGATAAGGCTGAAATAATGGACGTCTTCTTTGTCAACTTCCATTTATTAAGACAACCGCCTTTCGACGGCTTTCCTGCCATGGTCAGTACAGAAATGTACAAAATCTCCTATATTATTTCAGTAGTATTACCTTCCCTTTGCGGATGTCACACGCAACCAATCTTTATAAATGAGGTCTCTAAAGAAAGTGAATTTCACGGAGACGTGACGAATTGCACTTTGACTTAAACGACATTTATTTATTTATTTACGTCAAAAACAGTTAAAAACTGTGTGTGACGAGCTATGAGGAGAAGTGAAAATTGCACTTTTTATAATTCTGTGATCTCTATCCTAAACCGTATTCTAGTCGAATTTTGCGCTTTTTTTCAAGTTTTGTTGACAAAAATATTCGCTCCTATATAATAAATTTATTTTCAAAGGTAAATTAGCTATAAATTCCTGCCCTGAACCCTAATGTTCTTCATGAAAGAATAATACTTTTTGCTGCGACAATATGAAAAACGATAATTTGAATAACTATATTTCCCACTGAAATTCAGAAGACGTGCACAAATAATGAAGTTACATTTACGTCCAGAAGCAAAACAAGGGGCCATCTTAGCATTTGCTCAAAGGATCAGGGAAACTGGACAAAAACCTGATCGAGATGGGGGTGATCGACATTAAGGACTTGCATAAATAACGCTTCTAAATATTCATGTGAAATGCAACTAATGTGAAATCCTCAATAATCAATCAATCAATCCAAATTCACCAGACGTAGCCTCTTCAGTTTACCATCATTTTCGATCTCAACATTCAGGGACATCTGTTTCATGCTGCATCTCTTTGCGACTGGGTCTCAGACTTCAACGCGAAACCAAAATAGTTCTAAAAGAGGCGTATAATTCAACGCTAATAGCCGGTCATGGACAAAGGTGGAGATTACATCATTGAATGAATGTTTCTTATTGCAGAATGAGACGACAGTACAACGCTCAGACATACGTCTTCTCATTTGTAAGGAGCGAGTATTTTTAGACGAAAAAGATGCGAAATTAATGGCAATAGTAACCTTGCTTTAACCATTAGAATTAAGCATTGCGGGTGTTAAAGAGGGAGAAATTACTGTAGGAATGGTGAGTGAATATGTGATTTATGATTTGTGCTTCAATATTATAATGTTGCTAGAAAAACCCGGCATACGTTCTGCCTTTCATCTCCTTCTTTCCTCTCCCATCTCCGTTTCTCACCGTCTCTTCCTCCCTCATTCTGTCCCTGTCTGTCTCTGTCTCTGCCACTTCCTGTCCCTCTCATTCATATTTACTTGCAGATTCTGCACGTCTCTGAGCAGGTGAGGTAATATCAGGAAGCGCCGAACCAGCAAAAATGTAATAGAATGTTCAAGAAGAGTTCATCCTGTAGATTACGGTGTGAGAAACGTTTCTTTGAGGCTTCTGGCCTCAAAATTGTGGATTTTAAGACCACTGAACGCCTCGTTTAGAAGTTATTTAACGATATAGATTCATAATGCTCCCGAGTGTTTTGCAGGTTGCATTTGACGTGAATATGTAGTGGATGTGTAGTGAATATGTAGCGCCATGTAGTGAAGTTATAACAGAATTAACAACACATAAACCTCCTAGGTGAAAAAACACGTAGTATTGCCAACTTTCATGGAGATCGGTCCAACGGAGTCGGAGTTTTGCTCTGATATAATACCAACATCCTGTTTATATATACATACATATATACATATATATACACACACACGATGTAAAATAAGGTATAACTAGGTATCTCCCATCAACGGGGCACCGTCCCAACCAATCTCCCGACATATGTGCTAGTGTAGTGCATGTGTAAAAATTATGTAAAATAGTTTAGTAAAGAAGATTTTGTACACATTTCTCTATTTGAACAAGAGACAGAAGGACAAAATTTGAAGGTTTGAGGGGATTTTGAAAATGAATGTGTATTTTTGAAAATGAATGGTCTTTTTTTGAAAAAAAATCGTACAGACCGTTTAGGAGCAGGTGTGTTGTTCACAGATGGATGAGTTCTGGTAAAACACATACTTATTTTACATCGTTTTTCTTTTGCGTTCCTTTTCTTCTCTCCACGAAACACGTATTTCCGGCAAAATACAGAGATCGAGATATTGCGGGATTATTTAAATCACTTTCTCCACAGAACGAATATGAGAATTTAAAGATTATTTGAGATCCTTCGGAATTTCAGAGATTATATTCAATGTGATGCATTTTATATTGATATCTGATTTTACGTATCAACGAATTTTTAAGACAGTTCTCAATCATGTCACCAAATATTGTCTTAAAAATAGCATTTCTATTACAATAAATAGTATAAAGTTATCTAAAATCCTTGAATCTGATATACAAAGACAAGGCTTAATTTATTTTCGCTTCCTGAAAAACTACTTTTTTGAAGACTCATCACTTCGAAAATAAGCTCATTAATTGTTCACACTCGGGGAACTCCATGTTTAGAATGACTAACACCCCCTTTAAGCGTAACGATAAGTAAATGCACAAACATTTTGAGATACTAAAAAGTGCATGAGTGGGCAAGTGCATACAGTGACTCTTGAAATCAACATTAGGAATGGTTACGTCCTTTCCGTGTTGCAAGGATAATCTCATTATCACCGTCTTTTTT
>JAHLJT010000834.1:0-10847 GCA_031308135.1 Acheta domesticus
CCCTTCCGTCCGGTCTGTCCGTCTAGTGTAGGTAAAAAACACTATCGCCTAAACTATGAGTAAATTTTTTCCAAAACTGAATAACCCCCGTCGATCTGGCCCGAGTCGAAGCTCTGCGATTTTGAAAAAACATTCATTAATTTTGGGAGTACTTTACACGAACCCCCGGACATTTAAAATTGTATCAAAAACGGCTTCACATTATACTTTAAATTCTTGTAAGAAGACAGGAAAATACATTATAAAGGTGGCATCGGCCCGATTTTTACTGCTAACTCGTGAGTTTTTTTCGGCGTCCTTCCTACAACTACAATTTGGAATAGAAAATTTTCTTTAAAATAAAATTTGATGTCCTTAATAAGTTTCTTGATAGTTTCGGGCTAATTGCGTGCTATACGCGCAATTTAAAAAAAATAACAAAAAGCGAGATTTTCTCGAAAACAGCTCCAAATTTTTTTCTTTAAACATTGCTTGGAATAGTGATAAATGTGCTCTACGAGATGACATAAACCCCATATTGCTCTATTTGTCTAAAAAAATTACGAAAATTAAATTTTTTGAGTTGTTTCCCTGGTTGTTAATATCATTGCAGTGATTTGTTCACATTATTGCATTATGATTATATGTGCTTTAGACGATGCCATATAACCTTTTCGAAAACTCAACAGTTGTCTTATAAAATGAGCTCAATGTTTCGCCATTCTTACGCCATTTATTAAAAACGGTTCCAATTTTTCCTTTAAACGTTCGTACGGATAGTGCTAATTGCATTCTTTGTATGGAGTTTTAGCTGTATTGTTTTTTGGCCTTTCACCAAAAATTGACAAATATGTTCTTTACTATCTCTTTAAGGGGACCACACCCTGGTTCAGGTCGAAAAAAATCGATTTTAGGTTTTTTGTCAAATTTCGATAGGTTATGGTGTTTTCTAAGTGTCCTTAAAGGATTTGGCTGAAAAAAAAATTTTTGGGTCATTTAAATAGCATTTTTTCTAACACGTGCGTTTTGGTGCCACGCCCACTTTTCTGTCACTTACATATTTTGGACTTTTATCTTAATTTTCATTAGCTGATGCACTTTAGGGAGTTTTTTTTCCGACTCCTGAGTGGGTTGGCCATACTTGGAGGAGAGCGCGGTCGTTGTTCGCTTGTTTCTGCTCTTGGTAAACACGTTTGAAATTGTTGTGAGTTTTGTTTGTGTTTTGAGTGCGGGTAGCTTGTGAGTACGTGTTGTATCCTTACGTTTGCGGCGTTTTTTACGCGTTTTGTTGTGTTTCTTGAAGATGACGAAACCTAAAGGTGTTTTCAAGAAACGTAACTTTAGAGGAAACAGATTTAAAAAGCCTCTGCAAGAGGTTATGTCGTTTGGGTGACAATGCTCGTGTTTCTTGTTCATCAAGAAGTGCTTCGTCTAAGAAGCTCTCACCATTTGAAGACAGTTATAATGAATTTACTCCAACTGACAAGGAGTGCAGTAATATCATTATAAATTTAACTATTTTATCTGATGCAATTTGTAAATTTGTACAGTGTAAACAGTGTGGTGAATCTGAGTGTGTAAAGATTTGTGAAAGTGTCAGTGGGAGAAAAAGGCCTAGCAATATCTTTAGATATAATTTGTGCAAAGTGTTTGACTACGATTTCATTTATGAGCTCTTCAAAACCAGAAGCAAATGGCCCTTATGAAATCAATACAAGATTAGTTTATGCCTTACGTTCTATTGGCAAGGGCATGGCTGCAGGGAAAACATTTTGTTCGGTGATGAACTTACATCAACCACCGAATAAATTTCATAAGCTGACTGCAATGTTAGAGAATGCTGTGTCAAAGGTTAGTGAGGAGAGTATGAAATTGGCTGCCAGGGAAGCAGTAGAAGAAAATGATGGATGCACAGATATTGGAGTTGCACTAGATGGCAGTTGGCAAAAAAGAGGGCATACTTCATTGAATGGAGTAGTGACTGCTACAAGTATTGATACGGGGAAAGTGTTAGATGTGGCAATTATGACAAAATATTGCCAGGGTTGTAAACTAAAAAATGGCAAAGAACACAACTGTGTGGCTAATTTTAGTGGGACCAGTGGTGGTATGGAAGTGGAAGGAGTACAAAAAATATTTCATCGCTCCCTGGAAACAAGAGGTGTACGATACATCAAATATTTGGGAGATGGTGACAGTAAGGCCTACAACAGTGTGGTGAACTCTAAGCCCTATGGGGATATAAATGTGACAAAAATGGAATGTGTAGGCCATGTACAAAAACGTTTGGGAACAAGGCTAAGAAAATTAACTATTGACATGAGAGGTCAGAAGTTGGAAGATGGAAAGTTGTTGACTGGGCAGGGTAGATTAACAAAATCTGAAATAGAAAATTTACAAATTTACTATGGACAGGCCATTAGAAGAAATAAAGAAAATCTGGAGGCAATGAAGAGAGATGTATGGGCCATATTTTTCACAAGTCCTCCACTGATGAAAAGCCATGCCATGGATTGTGTCCAACAGGGGAAAATTCATGGTGCAAATTTAATAGAGCTCAGGCAACTGGAGAATTGTATTCTCATAAACATTCACTTCCTGCTGCTGTTATTAATGTAATTAAACCTATTTTTAGAGACCTAGCTAATCCTGATCTTCTAAAAAAATGTCTGCATGGACAGACGCAGAACCCAAACGAATGTTTTAACAGCATCATTTGGAACCGCCTTCCTAAAACTGTATTTGTAGGCATGCATACAATGAAAATAGGGGTTCATGATGCTGTTATAACATTTAATTGTGGGAATATTGGAAAGTGTTGGGTCATGAAAAAGCTGGGCATTAATCCTGGCAAAAATATGATCACTGGGCTGCAATATTGTGATCAGCTAAGGATTGCCAGTGCAGACAGATCTGCATCCAATATGTCTAAAAAAGCAAGACAGACGTCCAGAAAAGTGAAAAGGAAGCTAGAAGACATCCTAGAAGCCAAAGAAGGGTCATCATATGCAGCAGGACAATTCTAATTAACTGTAAGTGATAAAAATTGATAAGATTAACTTTAAAGGCAATTTCCCGAAAACTACAATTTTCAGTGCATATGCCCCATTATTTCAGAAACTATCAGAGATAATTGAATGAAACTTTCAGTGAATCTGCATGACATAAAAATACATCTCTGGTACTACAAGTTTTATTGTGCATTAATTAGTATGTTCACAAAAAAAAGTTTTCTTCAGAAAAAAATTAATTTTTTTGTTAATAATTTAAAAAAAATAATTTCTTAAAAACTAGTCAACAAATAAAGTATATAATAGTACAGTAGAATCTACTAGATTTGTGTAACATACTGTAAAAATTTCAAGTTCCAGCATGTAATAGTTTCTTCACAAATGGGTCAAAAACTTTCATAAATTTAACATGGTTTTAAATAGGCAGGGAGTGGTCCCCTTAAGGCGCATGCCGGGATGGTCCCTTTGTTTGCAGTCCCAGGAATAAATGTAGCGTAAATCGTTGGCTTGCGGGTGAGACATGTCGGGTCAGTTTTTCAGGTCTTGGTAATATTCTAAATGGTTAACATTTTCCTACATTATTAAAATTTCCAATTTTCTAGGTTGGGAAATATCTCTACATTGTAAACATTTTCCTAAAAGTGAATTGATCTTTTCCACGTTTTTAATTATACTTTTTACTAAAAAGATTGATATTACATTATTTTATTATTGCCAATTTTCTTATTATTACTATCATGAAATACACGTAAAATCATTTTACCATTATCTTCCAATGTTCTCCGTTTCTCTTAGGACCTGAACTTTTGACTTGATGTTTTTTTCGCTTGTGTGCTGACGAGACTCCCTCCCTTTCTAGTTTTCATTTAGGAGTATTTCAGAAATACGTACGCAATCATAGCTTCTACTAAAACCTCTTTGAAACAAATAGAAGTACATATTAATACTTCACCGATTTTAACAATCTCTATCAAATCCACTTCAATATGTAACTTGCCTAGTCACAGAAAGATAATTTCTCTAAATTTTTAGTAAAATCTCGTAGTGTTTAACTTTATATATTTGGGATCAATTCTTAAATTACATTCCTAACTCGAAATTGATAACTTTAAACATACAAATGCTGTGACAGCATTCCTCCTCCACCAATCTTTCCTCCCTCGCTTTCATTCCTGTCTTCTATGGGAGAAAACTTTCACTCAAATTGCGTACGTATTTTTTCATTGAATGACCTCCTTCTAGTATGCACTAATGTAATACAATTTTGAAAGTGGTTATGCGGAAGAGCAGGCTAAATGGCCTGAGCCTCGCGACAAATAAAGGCATTTATTTATTTATTAAGGGGCTTCATGTAAAATATCCCCAAAGTAAAATATCGGTTTCAAATTCCAGGAACCTCAACATCAGCCAAATCGATTTTGAAGAAAATCGGCTGAAAGGTGTAAGTGCTAGCGTTGACCACAGACAGACAGACGGATGGACGTTTTGCCGTTAATCGAGTTTTCTGTATCAAGAAGCAAAACATGGATTTTGGCTACACTACGAGTTAGAGGAATCTTACTCTAAATTTAGCAACAGATTTTATCCACTTTTTCGTTACTCAGCTATAACAGTTTTTCTCGCAAAAATTGGCTCTTTTGCGACGCGTGATACCATAATTTTCTCTTTTTACGAAGTATTCGTAAGGTGAGAAAGTAAAAATGAAACAACAATCCCTTTAAAACGGGGTGTCTGGTCACCCTATTTTAGTACAGGCTCAAGAAAGGAATTATTTCAGCAAATGTTAAAAAATAAAAATCAATGTTACGTTACAGTAAACTAATACCCCCTACCCCTATGTAACGCAGTGTAACTCAAACCTTGCGCTGACTCAAGACTAGCGTAACGTAATTTATGGAATATCCCTAAGCCATGGCCGTGACTTAAGGTAAGTCTCTGCTACAGCACAGTTTTCAGCACCATCCACCACTGCCAGGAACAAGCGTTGTCTTCAACGGAAGATTAATGAGCCAATAAGCCTAAATTTTTTGGCTTGCTTTTCATGACGAAGTTTCGATGTTGAGCCAGGAAATAAGTTGGTATTTAATTAGCCGGTGGCGCAGTTAATCGAATTGCTTAACTACGCTCCGTGAAGTCACGGAAGTTAAGCAACTCGAGAAATTGCAATTCCTACAAGGGGGAACGTCTGGGAACCCAGTTTACTAACGGCGCCGAGCTCCTGGCCGAAGGGATAAAAGGAAATGACCGACTGTGACGTGACGAGACAAAAAGCTTCAAGGAGGATTACTCCAGGTAGGCTCAGTGCCAAAGATTTTAGAGACGCGTACCGCAAACAATAAATTAAAAATATTTTTAAAAAGTTTGTGATTGATGGGTCGATGTCACTTGGAAAAACCGGTGCCGTCGCCTCAGCAAATCAGATAATTATTTTAAAATTCGGACCAAATGAATCGCACGGCTCGAAAGTCCTCAGCAGAGCGTCGGGTTGAAATAAAGCGTGTTCCATGAGAAGCATGTTGCTAGCTTTGTTGTAAAATATAAGTGATAATGACGGTGCGGTGACTGTCATATGGTAGGAGCACATAGTTACCGGCAACGCTGCTCCTCTCCAAGGCTCATAAGGAAAGTTCGAGCTGTCAACCACCCACTTTTATCTGAGATAAATCACGAAAAAACTACAAAAATGCATTAACCTTACTTATGAATCTTTTAGTGCTGAATCCAAAATGATAAAACATTGCGCACTGATTTTTCCCCATTGACTCAAGAATTTTTTTAAACATTGCAAATTCAACGGCATTTACACTATTTAATATATTATTTTATGAAAGTGAGGTAAAAACAGAATTTGATATCTGGGTTACTAGTTTATCACTACATTGAGAAGTTGGTAGCAACTCTTAAGACTAAGTTTTATCCAGAGCTTTAAGGACAAGAGGAAAAGGAAATGTACACCAAAGGACACAGTCAGCATAAGCAATAATATTTATACTTAAATTAAAAACTTTATTAATATTGTAACATTAATTTTTTCTAATTCCTACTGTATGTTCCACTAATTTTGTAGTTTATAATGAAGTCACAATGTGACAGAACTATTGGTGATAGAAAGAACTCAAAAGTCCAATATGGATTCAGCACCAAAAAACACTCCCAAGAATCGGCTATTAAAGGTCAAAAAACTTTTACCATGATATTTTTATTAGCCGTGATATTATTCTCCCCTTAAAGCAGCAATACAATCTAAATTAACACTCCACAAAAGGCGATAATTTTTTCTTAAGTAATGTGTTAAATATACAATAGCTGTTTTATCACTTACAGTAAACAGAATTAATCATACTAGTTTACCATTTAATTTACTTTGCAACTTAGGCTCTAACTGCTTATTTAAAGAGACAGTATGTCAAGCTTGTATTCTGTGCCCAGAAATTTAATTTCCTCATGCTCACCTTTGAAGCATTTGCTCTTGGATTAATCCTTGATGAATTCTTCCTTCACAGCACTGGAGAGGAATCTCAATTAGAGAGAGCCAAAACTCATAACCTGTTAGTTGTGTACCTCCCACACCATGCAACACAACTACTTAGCTCAGAGCTACTAGTCACTCAACCAATCAACAGGGCACAAGCTTGAGCATGAACAGTGTTACATGGTCCTTTGGATAATACGCACAACATATTGCACAAAGTGCATTGAATTGACAGTTCGGACGAGGCATAGGCAGCATTGCTTCATTTTACTGTTCTATTACTTCCACACTCCCCTAGTATTTGCTTGGGGTGTAAGCGAACACTAGCTACCAATTCTATTGGTTGATATTTTCAGTCCAATCTGACTGGATATACCCAACAATAATGCAGGTCAGAGAGCCCAGTTTGCAGAAAAGTGCAATACATAAATGCACAAACCCTGCATCATACCATACTGTGTCAACTGTGAAAGTGACCATCTGGCCAATTTCAACCAGTGTCCTATAAGGTGAAACTGATTTTGGGCGTCATAAATTCATGACAGTAGCATTCACTGATAAGATGCTCTTTTTCCTTCATTTATTCATTCCAAGTTGGTGGCAATAAGGAATGAATTCGCATGTTGCAAGGAAATCACCGTCAATATCATCAAATGACTCAAACGTGAAACATAAAATGTTTGGAACAATATATAGAACATGGAAATATAGTAAACCCCTTGTTAGCACGAACTCACTTAACACAATTTCGCCATAACATGAACAAAACTTCGGTCTTGGCAAGGGATTACGGTAATACGGACATTATAATACTCTGATAATACACATTTTTATAACACACACTTCGATAATTTGGTCCCTTGAATTCTGTTAATGAGGGTTTTACTGTATTTGCATCAGAATTGCAAATAAGAAATCAAAAGAGCCTGAGAGAATTTCTTACAATATTTGATAGAGAATGCCTTCAAATGCTACAATTTCCACCACCTTAATATTCTACAATTCAACTAGGTCTAGCTACTCTCTACTACTACAACAACAGTTTTACCATATTTACCTGAATACACGAAGTTTTTTCCTAAATATCTCATTTGAGAATTACATGGACTTCTTATATTAGCACATAAAGTCTAGGGTTAGGATTTCTGTTTTACATTGCCTTTCCAAGGCACAAACTTCAATGAATGTGATGTAACAGTCAGCTGCAGAGTCAATAAAAATATCACGCCTATCTATAATACCTAATAATCATGGACGTATTCTCAGCATTCGCAGCTATTTTGGAAGGCATTCAGACCAATATTTTGAATGGATCAGTAAAGAGAGAATGGCACTGTATCAAGTGAAATGCAAGGTAAAATTGAATAATATTTTCACAGTTTTGTTACTGATGTTTTATCAATGAGGCCATGAGGACTTCCATCGATGCCATTGAATGCAAATCTACTTCTGCAAGAGACTGAAATAAAAAAATTCACATTAATAGAAATACGCATTCTACATCAGTGGAAAAAGAGACAAAAAAATATTTTCTAAGCAAAAACTTCCGAAACCTCGCTTCTCCATCCCATTCTCCATGAAATAGAGATCTGATTCACAGTTTCAGTTTGAAGAACTGTTAATGAAGCAAGAGCCACAAACAAGAGCACACACAGGAAGAAAATCTGGTGAAACAGAAGGAACGTTCTTAGGTGGTGTCAGATGAAAGATTGTCCTGTTCTTTGAACTCGACAGCTCACTACGGGTCTTGTTTGACCAGCTGTAGCCCCAGCCTCTTAGCCATGGGATAAGGGGTTCATGTGGTTAGCACAAAGACTCCACTGTATATACTGGTCTTCATTAACCTTAGTGGCTTTCTCACCATCACACAGCAATAGATACTGGTATATTTGTAAGGAAAGCACAGTTATTAATTTTGCCCTGGCCAGAAATCGAACCCGAGGTTGCGCTGTGGAAAGAGAGCACGCTAACCAACGAGCCACCGCGGGCAGACTAAGATCACATTCAACATTTTGATAAGGGGTCTAAAAAGCCTAAGGTTGTCACAGTATGGGGAGGAACAAAAAGAAAGAAACAATTATACATATGAAGATGAAATAGGAATGACAAAAAATCATGATTGTGATGCTTATACGAAACAAGAATAGTGGTAGCTCAGGCAATAAGTTTTAACGTTCTCATCAGCAAGACAATTTGCAATTTTATTTGAGTACAATGAAAGAATTAGTTAAAGATTTTAAAAATTCTCAAGGGTCTTCTTTAAAATTAGGGGGTTATCTTATATTCAGGTAAATACAGTACTTCTAATCAATTACAACTCTCCAGATAAGCATAAGCATGATGACAATAATAATTTAATAATAATATTAATAATAATATAGTAATAGTAATTACAAGAATAATAAATAAAAATAAAAAATTTAAAAAATAACAACAACTTACAAGCTTTACATTTTAATTCTTTTATAATAAGACATTTCAGTTATTAAAAATTATTAAACTCCAATTTACAAAAATAAAAAAGTCATAAAATAATGTAAATTTTTCTAATATAGTTTAACTTAAACATCATTATCACAGTGTTACTGAACACCATTATAATTAAATACATATCATGCTGCACTCAGCATATAGGATACACTAGAACTTACATATGAACTGTTTCGAGGTACAAGGAAAATTTAACATAAAATGAACCAACAAGCACCAATTGTGGAGAGTTACTTAGAATACATTAAACAATAACGTTGAATAAAAATAAAATCATAATTCTACGATAATAGTAGTTTTTAATAACATCTTGATATATACCAATTACTTTTAATACGGATTAGCTTTGCCTCTTGCTGAATCTACAATAGCAAAGTGCTCTATAAAAATTACAAACAACTGCCATTTTCCTCCATTTCTCTAGCATTTTAAATTTTTGAATAAATATATATGTATATATAAATATATTCACCTGCAAGAAAGTACTTTACACAGAATTTACAGACAAAATATATTAGACATTTAAAAACAAAAAAAGAAAACATAAGAACAATGAACATCTTTACACGTTACCATAAATCTCTTTAAAATAAATTCTCTAATTTAACATCAAATATAAAATATTTACAATATATGAGTAATTTTACTATTTATTCCATTATAAAACTATTAAATAAGTGAAATTTGAATATTTTGTTACTAGAGCTCATCCAACCCTCCACTGGGGGCGCCGCTCTTCACTTTCTCCAGCACTTTGTTCACGAACTCTGTTGTGTGGCCCGCAATTTCAATTCGCAACACGTAGTCAGAGATAGGAAAGTGCAGAGAAATAGGTCAGCAGTAAACAAATTATACAAAGATTTTATGTTTCTACTTCTTCTCATTAAATGTTGCAAGTGATTTCATGCCAATTTCAATTCTCCCTTTTATGCTTTCTCTCCTTTCTATTTTCATCCTACCACTAAATTCAATAAATTGATTTTTGTCTTATATTACACAGGATTAATTCCTTACACAAATTATTGTTATAATTTTCTATTTAGTACATTTTTAGTAATGGAATTCAATAATTCTTTTCTTCATTTTTATTTATTTTGTCATACAAATGGGAGAGATTACTTAATACTGACTTTTTAAGGAAATATTTTTGTAACTGAGATTATATTTTCATCTCTCTGTAGGTATTCCAAGGAGAATGTTTGCCTTTATTAAATACAATTGAACTATTTGCTTTTGTACATTACTAATAATTAGTAATGATAATGTAAAGTTTTGATTGCTTTACAACTCTAATGTAAGTAAATACAAAATATACAACCATATTAATTTTTAAGTGGCATTATAATCCATTTTCTAAAAAATGTGCACTTCTTAAACCAGACGTCTGAAGATGGCTATAAGGTGTAGATGGTCAAATTACAGTTATAACATACAAATAAATCTGAATGTCTGAAATTTGAAGAGGAAGTGTTTTAATTTTTTTTAATATTGTTTATTACTATGCATATTATAAAGCTTATTGTTTGTATATATCTAAATACATTACACTCATAGTTTTGACGGAAAAAAATAATTTCCCCTTATTACATCATGGTCCCATAAAAAGTTTAAAGAGGGGGTTAACAACAACACAGGGGGGGGGACTGTATCCTACGTGTGTGAACTTACTTACGAACTTGCACACTTATGGCTGCATGCACTCATTCACTTTCCAATACTTAATTTTTTACCTTTTCCACAAAATTTTAATTTATACAGTTATTTATGAACTTGGACTTACTTGTTGCTTGCTTCACAATCTTCTCAATGTGTTTGGTGAATTCTTCTTGCTTCTCTGGATCATCTGTAGTACACTTGGCAACCAAAACCTGCTTTATTTGAGATATTCCTGCGTT
>JAHLJT010000836.1:0-11631 GCA_031308135.1 Acheta domesticus
TTCCATCTAAATGCTCCTAACAGCATACAAGGAGTCGTCTCGTCGTTTGGCTGTGTTTATGAACAATTTTCAAACACTGAAGGTCCGATGTTGGATTTTGATTGTAAGTTAAGACGCAGTAAAAGGGGATAGAAATAAAGGTTTCAGGTCTCTATAAGGCAAGATGTTAATGCATGGTATTTTTTTAAATTTTAAGTGTATTAAAAGAGCTAGCTTGTACATAATCGTTTGAAATAGTTATAATGTAATTCCAATTCTTTAGAAATTCACTTGAAGGAAGTTTTTGGATTTTCTCGTAAACTGGAAGTGAAACGTGCAGAGTGTTTACATCAGCCTGTGCAAGTTTATAGTCCTCGTTTTCAAGATGAAATTTCTGAAGGAGCACCTTTTGATGTAAATAGAAAAATGGTGAAATCTTTTGTAGACATTGGAAAGGTTTAAGCTGCAATGCAAAAATGTTGTATAAACATTGGCAAGCATACCATGGGTGCAAGACCTTTCTCGCAACATACAAATAAATTAGTGGAAGAGGGAAAGGTCTTCAAATCCAAACTGTTGCAATTGTATACTGAAAGTGTACGTGCTGCTCATAAAAAACTAATTCCCTCCTTAGAAGACAATGACATTCTTGACATCTCTGTGTCATACGATGGAACGTGACACAAGAGGGGTCACACATCCCACTATGGAATTGGTATTGTCATTGATGTCCTTACTGGCCTTGTTTTGGATTATCAAGTCAACATATTGCCATAACTGCATTATAGCAGAATTTGTATAGAAATTATAGAAAAATTATAGAAAAGTTTGGGCAATGAAAGTGCTGAATTTGGCATTTGGTACAAAGACCACAAAGAGTCAAAAGACTGTCAACAAAATTATGTTGGTAGTGCAAATCCAATGGAAAAGGATGTTGCACTGATATTGTGGAACAGATCCATAAAAGATAAATGCATGCGTTACACTCAGATGATTGGTGATGGTGACGCAAATACTCATGCTTTTCTAAATGCTAGCAAGGTGTATAATGACTCTATTGAAAAACAAGAATGTGTAAATCATGTTGCAAAGAGACTTGGGAACAGCTCTTCGTAACTTGGTTCAAGAGTGGAAAAGTAAGGGAGTCACACTAGGTGGAAAGAAAGATGGTAGTTTGAAAGGTAGTACTATCGAGAACCTGACCAGCTACTACAGACATGCTATTGCTTCTAATGTGCCAAACACTGATAATATGAAAGTGGCTATTTATTCCACCTTGAGGCATTACATATCTACAGATGAAAAGCCTCAACATAACATTTGTCCCAAAGGTCTCGACTCCTACTGTTGGTACAACCGACAGAAAATCGAAGGTTGTGTTGACACTCACAAAAAAATGAAGACAACACTGTCAACAGATGTGGTAACAAAAATGTTTCCTATTTACAAAAGACTGGCTTCAGATGAACTTCTAAAGAGGTGTGTAAAAGGTCAAACACAGAATGCTAATGAGAGCCTCCACAATTCCATTTGGGCAAGATGCCGAAAGGAAATTTTTGTTTCCAAGAATAAAATGGAAATTGCTGTGATGAAGACTGTAAGTGAATTTAACATGGTATCTGTTAAAACATTACATTTCATCAACTCCCTTCAAGATCTAGAAAATATATCAGCACCTGCTCTCTCCATTTGTGAAAGTCAGGATACCCGTCGCATCAGACTTAGCAAGAAACGCTCTTCTGCTGAGGGAAAATATCAAAAGAAAAGGAGTAAACAGAAGAAACCCAGATTAGACTGGGGAGGGGACTACATATGGTCCTAGAAAGTTCTAGATTTGTAAGTGTTCGTAAGAATCATGAAAAAGTTGATTCTTCATTTTCTGGCATTTAATTTTTTCAGCATTCTCCTGCATGCAAAATATACGTTGCGGAAAAATTTTCATTTCATGGCTCTGAAATTTGGTACTCAAATGTAAAAATATCTTCTTCTTCTTCTTCACTTCCAGGATTAGGCGTCTTCCTGTTCCGGCCTCACAGAACTTCTCTCCATCTCTTTTTCGGCCTCCCTATATCTCTTGTTCCTCTTGGTTTATATTGGAAGGCCAACTTCGGTAAACCAGACTTATGCATCCTTTGTACATGTTGTAGCCACTTGTTCCTGTACTCCATCATTATTTCATTGAGGCTCTTCACATCCAGTTATTCTCTTATTTCATCATTCTTAAATCTATCTTCTCTTGTGCAACCTTTTGTTCTTGTAAGAAATTTCACTTCTGCACTTTGTAATTGTGTGTAAGTGCTCTTTTTAGGGACCCAACTCTCACTTCCATAGAGGACGACAGGGATGGCCATTGTGTTATAGAACTTTATTCTCGTCCCTTTCCTTGTTTTTTTCATTGTCCTATGAATTATACCACATACAGATTGAAATTTTTACAGTTTCTTATTGGTATCTTCATCATGCCCTATTTCACACCCTAAATAGTTGAAAGAAGAAACTTGTTCAAAGATTTAGTTGTCTACTTCAATCTTTGTTCTAACAGGTGATTTTCCACAAAAGGCCATAACTTTTGTCTTCTCTTTTGAGATTTTTATGTCATATCCCTTGCATATATTGTATAAGTGGTGTACTGATCTCTGTAAGTCATCATCTCCTTCTTGTAGTATTAGGGCGTCGTCAGCGTATAATAAAATATTTAGTCATTTTTTGTAATACATATTCCTTTTTTATAAAAAGCTTTCATTTTTGGATTATGCATATATATATATATATATATATATATATATATATATATATATATGTTAAAAAGCGTGGGCGATATTGGGCACCCTTGTCGCACTCCTTTATTAACAGGTATTTCCTCCGTCTTCTTTCTTCCGGTGTTTATTATAATTTTGAATCTTCATAAATGTGAAAATATATAAGCAGAAAAATCTTGCTGCTTTTTACTCTACCTTCAACAAAAACCATGGTATTAAGTTTGAGAGTTGAAAATATACTTTTCGAAAGAGATTTTTAATTTCCTATAAGTTAAAAATTAATTAAACAATAACTGTTGATATGACAATAAAAGCCAGCATGCGTTTATAAACTGGATCTATGACAAATTTAATTTTAAAAAATCAACTTAAAAAAATGAAAATTGTTACGCAAGGAACATTTTATATGGACAATTAAAAAAAGTAATAAATACTTTAATATCTCAAAAACTATCAGAGAAATTAAAAAAATATTTTACATACTTTATATAATAAGTGTATGATTGTGTGGTATAAATTTCATTAAAATTGAAGAAGTAGATTAGAAGTTTCAAAATTCAGTCATGTCTCCCCTTATGATTCTGGAAGTACGCAATTTACGTTTTCATTTTTTTACACGCTGCAATTTGTGCTACCAACGTAATTTCTATTGCTAGCAGTCTCGCCAGCAGTTTTTTCTGTTTAATGATATTTTGAATTTATTTTTTATTCCGCACACTACATCTGCTATCTGGGTATTTTAAAAAATAACTATGTTTATTTCTTAGAAGGTGGTGGAAGGTGGAAGGTGGAAGGTGGTGGTGGATAATATACCTATACGTTTTATAATGGAAATTTGATTAACAAGCGTACCCGTGCGAGAACACTCGCTTGCTATACCCCACCCTCTTCCTTACTTTTTCATTTCCATTTTAAGCCTTTGATATATATTTTTCATCAAGACCCTCTTATCCTCCATCACTTGTTCTATGTTACCTTGTAATTGAAAACAATATAATACACCCTTGTCAATACAAACTATTCTTATTTAACTTTATTATTGAGCAAAGAGTAACACCTGTGTAATTGAGTCTCATAAAATATCAAGTAATTAGTAATTCCACATACAGTTGCAGATTCTACAGGTTGTGAACAGGTGGGGTAGAATCGAGAAGCATCGAACAAACAAAATATAATATAATTGTCGAAAAGGTCCCATCCTGTAGATTATGGTGTGAGAAACGTTTTTTTTAGGTATTTTGCATCAAAATTTTAGTTTTCAAGGCTCGAGAACGCTTCGTTCAGGAGTTATTTAACGATATAGATTCAAATATCCAGACGTGCGTTGCGGGTTACATTTTAAATGAATATTTACATGCGTTTTTTAAACAAATTCTTCATATTTTTAAAGTCAAAGTGCAATTCGTCACGTCTCCGTGAAATTCTCTTTCTTTAGAGACCTCCTTTATAAAGATTGACAGCCGCAAAGGGAAGGTACACTCGTGAATAATATAGGAGACGATATCCCGGGTGGTGTTGGTTGCAGAGCGCTGTGCGGCGGGCAGCCCCGAGCCAAGAGCGAGCGCCGCTGTAGAGCGGCTGCGGTTGGGCGCTCGCCTGCTTTGATTGATTGATTGATTGATTGATTCGTGTTTCCGGGCGCGTCAACTACGTAGGTCATTAGTCTCTAAGTGTAGTGCATGTTTTTTTTCTCGGGAGGTGGCATTCCCCGCTGGAGTACCGTCGACTAGTGAGGTGTTCCCCTCAACCAGGTATCTCCCACCAGCGGGGCACCGCCCCAGCCGGAACAAGCTGTAAGCTCCCGACCGGTCCCCCGGCATGTGTGGTAGTGTAGTTCATGTTAGTGTAAGTGTGTGTGTAAGAGGAGAGGATAGGACAAGGAAGAGGAAGGAATGATCACGCGCGGTCCGTGGCCCGTTGTTAGGGCACTCTGGCATTCGCCTGGTGTTGATAGGAGAAACCACGGAAAACTACCGATCAGAGCAGCCGGCCGCAAGAATTCTCGTCCGGACAGCGACTGAATTCGACCTAGCTGACAAGCAAGTGTCGAAAATCCTGCCGCCGTCGGGAGAAGATCTCCCGGTCAGAGGGACTGCAGTGACATCAGGTTGATGCACTGAGCCATCTCTCGCGATCGCTCGCCTGCAGTCGGCTCTCTTTGCCACGGAGCGACGCCTAGAGAGCGGAGAGAGCGAAGCTGTAGACCGGCGCAGCCCATCGCGCACGCGGAAGAAGACTCCACAAGTCAAATGCTGCGTTTTGGAAGGTTTTTGCAGGTTTTGAGCCAACAGAAAAAACGAATGGTGTTGCAACAGCACATAGTTTCTTGTTTTATTTCTAAAGTCTGTAGCAGGATAAGGGGCGATGCCCCCAAGCTTCATTGACTTTTCAATAGAGGGTTTGTTTAGTGTTAATTTGACAGTAATTTTCCCAAAATCTCAGAGCGACAGCATAATTATTTGTAAGATATGAGAAAAAATACGAATTTATTGTTTTTTGATTTTTTCATATCATTACTCGGAGATAAAAATCTGAAAAAATTATGAGACAAAGTATAATCATTGACAATTATAATACAAATAATAAATAGATACGTATCAATACGTATCTTGGAGAGCTTTTTCAAAATAAAAATTGGCGAAAAATTATATTTTTAAAAAATTACTTAATTATTACGATATGACGCACCAATAAGAAAAATCTGAAAAAAATAGTAGTAAAGAGCCTTAATACCAATTCGCATGAATTTTTTGGAGGCGCCACTCCAGAAATAAACAGAAAAATACTGAATAATAATTAAATTTTTTTTTTAAATGGAATTTTTGGCCATTTTTTGTAAAAGCTCTTTAAAATACGTATTGATGTCTCAATTTATTCAGAATTTTATCTCCGTGTAATGATATGAAAAAATGTCAAAAAATGAAAATCGTATTTTTCTGATACCTTACAAAATGATCAGGCTGTCACTCTGAGATTTGGGGAAAATGACTCTCAAAATAACAATAAACAAGCCCTCTATTCAAAATTGAATTAAGTGAGGGGGCACTTTTACGCCCTTATCCTGCTATGTCCTTTGCAACATTGGAAAAAAAGAAAGGATTAAAGAAACAAATCCCTATCTTCAAATTTTGTAGTTGTAAGAAGACGCGAAAATATTGAACTTTTGCTATTTTCGAATATGAAATATCAACGAAAAATGACACAGATGGAATGTAAAACAATTTGCCATCAATCAGTTTTTGGGTATCAACGATGCTGAGTTGATTTCAAGGACGATTCAACATACCAGTAGTGCTATACTGAATGGATTAGAGCAATGTTGGAAGGAAATAGAAATGGGAAAACCTTGAACAAATCTTCCGTAAACCCGATTTACGCACAACAAATTCCATAACAATCAATCGGAAACTGAACTGCGGGGGCCCCAGGGGCAGTTTCCAGCCGATCATTTGCGGGGGGGGAGTGGCAATCATAGATTTTGTTAAATAATATTTATTATATTATACGAGGATATTATTTTTGTTGTGTATATATGATAATAACAATATTATTTTTAAATAATTACATAATTTTAATATAAATAATATTTAAATCAATTATGCCACATAAAATGGGGCTAGGCAAAAAAAAGGGGGGGGAGTGGGCGCCCTGGATCCGCCACTGCGGGGTCCACATGTTGGAAATTGAGCGGCCGCTGCACGTGTTCCAATCTCTCTGAAACCTAACGTCAATTACTTAATTAGTATATACGTTTCGTCAATATAAAATCCGTGGCCCCTTAAGTATTAAGAACACCTGGTGATACACAGCACCGCATCCCGGTGCACTTCACTTCGCTCGTTTCCACACCCGTCGACGCCATTCACAAAACTTCACTGACCTGCACTGTACGACACTACGTTTCTACATTTTAATTTACGATGAGTAAGATTCTATAGCTACTTTCATTATTGGTATTAAACTAATTCTAATATGTTTCTAAGACTATGAATATTGCAAGGAATAGTTTTGAAATTATTTGCCGGTAAACTGCGTCAATCTCTTATAGTTTTATTGACGAATGAAAATTTACATACATCTGTTCTCTGATTTTTTGTCCCTATTATGTGATTAGAGACCCCTCTACCGAAGTACATTGATTTCTCTAATCAATTTTAAATGTCTTGCCAAGCTGATTGTACGATTTATATACGTACGTACGATTTATATAAAGCACAAAGCCTTGCTTTTCTTCTTGTTTTGAGCGGTTTCTTAATGTGTTTTTCCCGGACCTAAACGGTACATCTTTCTTTTGAATTCTTTATACATTTATTTTGTAAGTCTATATGGGGTCCCAACACGTCACCTCCGCATTCCATAATAGACGGAACTGTTTACGTCAATTATGACGTTTAGTATATATTTCTTTCGTGTTCGCATTACAAAATGCAACAACTTCCACATATTTCTTGTTACTTAGTTTGATTCACACACGTTCACTTACTCCTACTAAATACTAAGATACTTATACATGATGCTCGCGGAATGAAATTGTCACTCAAATTATAATCAATTACAACGTAATTACAATCCCGGCCAAATGAAAATCCTTTACTTTTTATCTGTTAATTTCCATACCTTATTTCATCCCACAATTGCAGGAGTTCTAAGTCCTGTTCAATATATTTCGTCGTTCTTTGATTTAATTTTTCAGTATAACATGCATTGTCTGCAAATCATCGTAGTTTCGAAGGCATAGTACTTAGAAAATCATTTACAAATGCTATAAAAAGAAGAGGCCCTATTGCCCTTCCGTGTGAAAACTCTGAAGGACGGAATAGACGATATTTCAAAACTGTTCTACTGCTTGGACTATCCGTTTCGTGTCGCAAACCTTTGATCCATATCGCTACACAAGTATCTATTCCTGACATCAAAAGTGTCTAAATCAGCAGCTTATGCGGAACTACATCGAATGCTTTGGAAAAACCAGCTATTACATGTACACATTTGGCCCATGTCAATTGCATTAGCTAACTCCCGAAACAGGGAAACAGCCTGAGTTTTGCGTAAGACACCACTTCTAGACCCATGTTTCCCGTGAAAAATCTAATTTGTTTTTTCCCTCGCATCGTATACATTCAAATATTAATCGTTCCATTAATAAGCAAACTACTAAATGAGGATAACCGGCCAATAATGAGACACTGTACTTTATTGCCACTTCGTTACAATAGCTGATTTCGTTTCTCGGCACAATCGCGTTGTTAATAGAAATGCTAAATAGCCTTAGTAAGTATGCGAGAATAGCCTCCCCGCCAATTTTAATAATATCTAGCGAGATTTCATCAGGTCCCCGCAATTTTCCTTTTATATCTTAGTAAATATTTTGCAACAATTTAAAAAATCAGAAAGTTGACACCAAAGTTGTCAATCAGAAAGTCAACCATTCACATTTCAATAATAATACACAGTGTTTATATTACAAATGAATGCATTACCTTTTGCGTTGGGATTTCCATATCCAAATAACAATTGTTTCTTGGCGGTTACTGCGGTATTAGCATAGTTGACACACGTAAGTGCCTTGTATTCGTCCTTCAAGTCGACATACAGTGCGGGTTGTTAGTAGCAACAGGGAACTCGATGCAAACATTTGCGTATCGTCTGGTGCGGTTAATACCTCTACATAGCCACGATCAACTCTCGTTGCGGCTTACTGACTTTGAGCAGGCAATCTCAATGCACACATATTCACATATCGATCATCTCGTGTTAGTGTTGATGATAAGCGATTCGGCTAAGGTCTACACATGCAACATCGGAAATCTCCTGCTCGCTGCACAGATTTTACGCTTCCATTAGCCAGCCACAAGTCGGCTATTGAGGGGTTTTCAGCACCCATAGGCTTTATGTTTACATACATGGGAATTGATAATAATCATACAATCATAAATTCAGAAACTTGGAATGGTTGTTTTTAGCGCTAAATATCAAATCATATCCTATAAAAAGTCATCATTTTCTTAAATCGTATTACTACAAAACATTGAAATAATTTTAAAATGATTTTTTGGTAAGAAATGACCATCAAACTTAATATTTTAAGATTTATTGAACGAACATCATTAGGTCATTCATTGTTGTTAATTGTTCTTCACCGAAAATTATAAGAATGTATAACTAGTGAACTTGAATTATTACTTTTAAACGGAACACTTTAGAATTAATAGACTCTTTCTATGTTCGTTTCCAAAAGCCCACTTTTCACCGCGTGTAGCTTCCCAAAGTCTCGCGGGAGAATTTCTTTCACCTTGAAAACCCTCAAAGGGGTACTCCTCCCCTTCACCTTGTTGATGTTTCTCGGCACGTCAACTGCTGTAGGTATTAGTCCCTAAGGTGTAGTTAATGTTTTATGGTGATGATGAATGATTGTTAATGATTCCGGGCACACTCAACTGCTGAGATCATTAGCCGCATAAGGGTAGTGCATGCTTTTTCCTTGGGAGGCGGTGGGCTTCCCTCGCCGGTTGGTGAGATCCGGCACCGACTTACCGTCGGCTGGCGTGGTTTTCCCCAAGTAGACATCCCCCGCCAGCGGAAAACCGTCCCAGCCGAGAGAAGCTTTAAGCTAGTAATGTAATGTAATGTATGTTAGTGTACGTGTGTGTAAGGGGTGAGGATAGGATTAAGAATGGGAAGGGAAAAATCACGCGCGGTCCTTGGCCCCTTTGTTAGGGTACTACTCCAGCATTCATAAGGGGCTGATCGGAGAAACCACGGAATGCTGCCGATCAGAGCAGCCTGCCGCTAGAATTGTCCTCCAGACAGTGGCTGAATTCGACCACATGGCTAATGGCGAATTCCTGCCTCCCGTCGGGACTCGAATCTAGAACCCCCCGGTCAGAGGCAATGCGGTGATATCGGCTGATGCTCTGAGATGCATCTCCAAATGTCCTCCTGCGTGGATGGTATGTTACGGTGCAGACCTACACGTCGGGTTACGGAAGTAATTCACCCTCCATGTATCTCTCCAAACAGGACACCGCATCATCCCAGCCAAACCAGCTTTAAACTTCCGACTGTCCTATCCTCCGGCTGATCTGTGTAGTGTAAGTGTATGTGCGTGGGAGAACCGGTGAGTGTAGGGACAAGGAAGAAGGAAAGATCGCACGTGGCCCGCGGCCCGTCTGTTCAGGTGCTGCTTCACCTAGCATTTATCGAGAAACGACGAAAAACTACGCATCAGAGCAACCGGCTGATAGAATTTTCCTCCCACGAGTGTCTGAATTCCACATAGAGTCAGTCACGTAGTGGCTTAATTTCACGAAATCTGGATATTCCGTCCAGAGTCAACAAAGTATGGCAGTGTAGTTTTGAGCTATTAAAGAGGCTGCTTTGCGTTAACAAAAAACGCCGTCCTCAAAGACGTTTTTTAGTAGTTGTCTGGAGGCGAATTCTAGCGGCCGGCTGCTCTGATCGGTAGTTTTCCGTGGTTTCTTCGATCAACTCCCGGCGAATGCCCCTATCAAACGGGCCAGGGACCACGCGCGATCTTTTCTTCCTCTTCCTTGTCCTATCATCACCTCTTACACACACATTTACACTAACATGCACTACAGTACATCACATACCGGGAGACCAGTCGATAGCTTAGCGTTTGTCCCGGCTGAAGCGGTACCCCGCTGGTGGAAGATACCTGGTTGTGGGAACCCCGCTTGGCGACGGTAGGTTGGCGCTGGATCTCCGCCAGCTCCTGATGAAACTAGTGGTACTACACAATGGCACAGACTTTCCCGTATTAGTTTTCTATTTCTTTGGGTCTTCGCTAGCTATTTGGAATTGCCACATACTCTTTCTTGCCAGCTGCCATCTATCACCGCCAAAAGTACATTTTTTTGTCATTTTCTTAATTTTTCGGTTTGCTATTGGTAGAACGGAAATATTAATTTAGAATATTAAAGAACACCAAAATCTAGTCCCAAATGGCAATTTTCTTTTAAAAATTATATGCTGTTTTAAAGAAAATGGCATTTTGGCGCTACTAAAAATGCGAAATTTGAAGATCATTTTCACAGAAATTATTTGAGTTTTCAAAATACTTTATTGGAAGTTATTTGAAGCATATACACTCACAAATATAATAATTTTGGTATTGTGCTGGTAATGTGCATATTAAAGATGTGAGAAATGTTTAAAAAATACTTTTATATAATTTTTGAAAAAAAAAACTCAAAATAAACTTTACGTCATATTAACGAGTGTAATCAGCACTACCCGTTACATAAGTTTCAAGAAACAATTTGCAGCCATTTACGAGAAAATGGCGTTTGAGCTTTTCTGAAAATGCGGAATTTTGAGCTACTTTTCACAGAAAACGTTGAGTTTTCGAGAAACTTTAGTTAAAGTTATTTAAAGCACATGTACTCGTAAATATAATAATGTGAAAAAATCGCCCCTAATGTAAATATTAACGACGTGAGAGACACGTCAAAAAATTTACATTTTTCCAATTTTTGAGAAAACAAATGAGTAGAGCAATATGGCGTTTTTGTCATCTCATAAAATACATTAAGCACTATACCTACAGAAAATGTAAAGAAAACATTTGGAGCCGTTTTTGAAAAAATCTTGTTTTTGTAATTTTTTTTAAAATTGTACATATTGCACGCAATATTGCGCGAAAACTACTAAATTTTCAAAAAAGTGCACAAGATCTTAATGAAAGAACTCACTTTGCACAACAAATTTTATTTAAAAGA
Source organism: Acheta domesticus (assembly GCA_031308135.1). Classification (NCBI taxonomy): domain Eukaryota; kingdom Metazoa; phylum Arthropoda; class Insecta; order Orthoptera; family Gryllidae; genus Acheta; species Acheta domesticus. Next base: position 11,480 of record JAHLJT010000836.1, read on the forward strand.
AAAATCTCTATCTTCAATTTTGTAGTTTCAGAAAGACGCCGAAAATTTTTTAAACTTTTGCAATTTTCGAAAATTCAAGAGTTATCCTTGAACATGGGACCTATGCCACTCTTTCATACAAGAAATTTAAAGAAAAAATTTGGAGCCGTTTT
>JAHLJT010000837.1:0-28557 GCA_031308135.1 Acheta domesticus
TTACCACCGCTATTATTATTACTGATGTGAATATCCTCATTGTTAATACTTTTATTAGCTTTGATGTAATTTTTAAGTTATTATTATTGCTTATATTGTTTTTATTGTATTTATTAGTGTCGTGTCCGTTATACAGTGAAGTGTAGAATAGTGAAGGGAAGGGAGTGGTAATGTATGTAGTTAAGTGTTAGATTAAACTCTAAAAAATTAATTTAGAGATAACCAGCAATTAATTAGAAATAGGATATCATCTAATTCTAATGGTAATTATAATTGTAAATGTTTGTAATTGTTCTAATTCTAATTGTTATTCATGCCTGTCACCGAGCATTAGCTCAAAGCGAACTATAATAAATCTATCTACTTTCTAAATGACTTCAAAATGTACAATAACTATTATTACAATAAATGCCAAGCAAAAGTATTTTCACTAAAAGACTAAAACAAATATACCATTTAATTTTAAACAATAAAGCATGCAATTGCTTCCATCTACAACCCCGGCTAAATATTTAGGAATATTAATTGATTAAAATTAACATGTAAAAATCATGTTTCAAAATAGCAAGAATACATTTATTAAAATGCTAAAATTATATCCCCTGATTAACAAAACTTCTAACGTACGGGGCAATTAAATCGCACGGAGAGTTTTAAACCGATTTCCATTTTACTTGTGCCGGGTATTTATTTTATCATATTCATCTATTCAGACTTTGAAAGGACTGAAGACTGCCAATGCTATTCCCGCTCTGGCTTGACCATGCCTTACGCCGAATTGCCCAATATTCAACCTGCTCCTTTCCATTCTCCTCACACTTTGCTGCCTCGCCTGACTGAACACGTTGCGGCTCGCATTACGCTGCCGTGACTATTATCACCGTTGATATCAAACGCGATAAATGTCATAACCAATTTATAAGTGCAGTGGAACACACATTGATGACAAATGCGTACTCAAACACTGCACTGAAATGCACAATCTAACTCTGCTCACAAAAGATGCGCCGTGACTTGGCTTCCATAGTACTGACGTCTTGTCAGTCACTTACGTCTTTGTCAGATTGGTGCTTGATAAGAACATATTAAAAATATTTTTTAATATTATTAATATTTATTTACAAACAAACAAGAAGTTTCAACACGTTATTTCTTGAGATAGATTGAGTAGTTTGTCATCCGGAGAAAATATGTTTAACATGCCACGTTTTAGAAATAATATACATGATCATCTTATCTCTAATATGTGTCCTTACTTTTGATTAAAATAATGTTGACGTTGCTTTTTAAGCTTCGTCTAATATTTTGATCTGGAATAGGATCAATATATTCCATCTTAATATCGTTTCTTATTCCATAAGTCTCTTTATGATGATAAGTGCACAGACAGAAGACCCACTGAAATAGGCTTAATATAACGGGAGACATTTGAATCTAGCGCCCTAGTGGGCGACCTCTCATAACCATTGTGATATGAAGAACGAAGTGTATAAGTTTGAAAGATTTTTTAGTTTGCTTGTGATTTATGTTACTTACGTTTTGCAGTGACTCAAAATGTTCTGAGTATGTGTTGAAATTTGAAGTCGTCGCCGATTTTCTACGACACTCCAATGTCACTAGGTTCGCCAGCGAGCAGTTTCTCCCATTAATAATGTGTTTGTTTCTCCGATTATTAGCACGAAAAATGTTCAAAGAGTCCTATATTGTCTCTACAGTATTTGGGCCTTGTTCAGAACATTTTGCTACGTTCAGAGCAAATGCAACGTCATCGAATGTATGCCTTGAATGTTGAAGTCATGCTTGTATTGTTTCAAATTAAAATTATTCTTAAATGAAAACGGAAAACATTGAACGTACACGTAAGTAATGGTGTATAATTCCTAGCTCCCATCGTTGCTCATTTTCTTGAACATATCTCTAGTGCAAATTATTCTTCTTTACTCCACTAATTTGTTTAATTACTATTATACTCATTCAAAACTAGTATAATATAGAGTACAAGTAATTTATCGTACATATCCTTCGCCGTTACCAAGTAGAATTTTGATAAAACTAATATAATACCTAATATGTAATAATTGTAATAATAATATAATAAATAATTATCACACAAGTGAAACGAATTTTTAAGTTAATTGTTTTTAGTATTCTATTGGCAAAAATAAGCCTTAGACGATTTAAGGTGAAACCAAAGGGATATTTAGATAGAAACAATTGTATAAAGACATTTTTGCTCTCTCAACGGGTAACGAAACTCTATGACAGGATCTGCACCTGTTAGAGGGGAGAAAACAGTCATAAGGTACGTGCACGGGAGATCGCGTGACTTCGCTCACTTGTTTATTAATGGTCGCCCCCCTGCTGCCCGCGCACTTCGAGTTGGCCTCCACCTCTCGGATTCAACTGCTGCTTCACTTTTGTTTGCAAGTTGATCAGCTCGATACGCCACAGAAGACAACCTTCAAGAGATCAACAACACGCCATGTTTTACAGCCTTCAGTAGTCATGATACATGTATGTACTCGCCCAATAATTCCATTTGCTTCCGACATCATTTCAGAAAACATTTCCTTCTAGGAAGCGGTTTTGGGAGCAAACTACCAACGAGGCTTCAACGACTAAAGAAACAGCAGTAATAAAATTACTTTTCATATACCCCTACATCATTATGAATAGTTATAGTGAATTCATAATGTGTCCCCAATCTGTTTAAACATTTTTAAATTTGAACAACGAATCATTTTGTTTTAAAAAATGAAATTTTTGTTTTAATAAAAAATGAAAACGTTTTGAGACAAATATCTGTTAATGTTTGTAACAAGTTTGACAAATAAAAAGTTATTTTAGGAATTATTTATTTGAGGAAGTATTTCGTTTTGCTAAATTAATATGCCACGATACAACCCCCAACAACATCCGTAGGCTTTTCTTGTTTAAAAGCGACTGGTGCTACAGAATGGCATAGACACTCTCGTAGTAGTTGTTTTTCTAATTTCTTTGATATGGACTACGTTTTCTTTCTGCCCACCCTCTCTTCCCAGTTGCATCTATCGCCGTCCAAAGAATTTTTTTCACAATTTCTCAATTTTTCAATTCATTGATGGTAGAACTGAAAATACGACCTTAGGATATCGTATATGAGTGAATCGCAAATGATGTTGGATGATAAAGATAATGACCAGGTTGCTAATTAAGTGAAAACAATCCCCTAACACGTGGTAGCCAGAAAACCTGTTTTTGTAGGTCCTTGAACAAACTCGGAAACGAAGTCTTATTTCAATTAGTTGTGCACTCAATTCACGCTCGTTTACGATGAGAGGTTTCCCTCGAACGAAAGACGAAACAGAAGGATTGTCACATAACAAATAACAAAAATACTTCCATCGCAGAGTGTCTGACCCTGACAGACGAAGACACACCACACTGTATGATTCTATAAATCGGAGGCGGTCGGATTCATAGTTACAAAAGTTGGTAGTTCTGACCGGAAGTAGGTTCAGACGTCATATTGGATATTTAGTCCTTACTTTAAGGTGAAGAGAAAATATCGCGGGAAGTGGCGATGATGTTCCTCCACTGGATAGGAGTTCCGGCTCGGGCTTCCTGGATTTTCGTAAACATTATCTCCCCACTGCGCGACACCGCCCCCAGCGGGAACAAGCTTGAAGCTGACTAACCTCCCGGCATGTGTGGTAATGTAGTTCGTGTAAGTGTGTGTGTACGTAAGTGGTGATGATAGGATTAGGAAGGAAGGAAAGATTGCGCGCAGTCCGTGGTTTGTTTGTTAGGGTACTGCTCCGGAATTCGCCTGGTGTTGGTCGGAGAAACCACGGAAAACTATCAATCAGAGTAGTCGGTCGCTAGAATTCTTCTCCAGAGAGTGGCTGAATTCGACCTAGCTATGTAGTCGTCGTGATTCGAAACCTAGAACTTCCCGGTCCGAGGCATCGGAATGAAATGAATGAATGCCCTAGAGTCCCCTAAGCCAGTATTTTTTGATTCGACATGCTAAAGTGAAATATTCTATAGATTTTGCACACTGCATAGAATAATACGTAATTGAAACATCTTGTAAATGAACTATAACTGAAGTCTACTACATCATCTCCCAAATTTGCCTTCCTGGTAATAATTTAATTGAACGTTTTAGTTATTAGTTTATACATAGATAAATTGAACGACAGTAAAAATACTAATTATTATCAAAAAATTATAAAGCTATTTTTTCAGGAACAATAATAATAAGTTAATTGCAACTTTTTTCATATCATCCATCTGACACTTAAATTAAACTCCATCCTACCTGCGGGATCACACATCATTGAGTCGCTCTCTCCACGGCTGCAACAAAAAAAGGTGTTCGTTTCAAATTAGGCGAATTAAAACCTAGTTTCATTGTCAACCCTTGTTCCACACCACAATTTTTATTACGTCCTGTAAATCGATCAAAAAAATATGCCTACGCAATCGCATGGCATTTTCAATTTGCATCTCCCCCACGTCCGCGCTCCGCGTGCTTCACCCACGCGTCAGAAACGGGATATGCCCGACCGCGATGCGCAGCTGTTTGACGCGACGCGGCTTGCGCCCGCCCGTCCCAGTTCGTCGGTCGGCCGCCAGACGGCGTGAGTCCTGCCGCCTGCCGCCGCCGGCCCGGCGCGGCGAGCGCTGTAATTTTGTTTAGCTCGTGTTCATCGCGGACCAATTCATTTAACAGCGCGAATCCGGCGGAAGGGCACGCGTTGGAATATCCATTCGCTGATTCGTTGCTGCTCGTGTCGAGCCGAGAGAATAATATTAGAGACAATTATGTTCATTGCAACCAAAACGATTGAGACATATGAAGCATTCTTAAAACGCGCTTTTGTAAAGTAAGACGTTCGGGGATGACATTTTTTGTGAAAATATTGAGATAAATAATTGCAAAATAACAATTCATGTAACGTATTTATCCATATAAAGCTATTAAAAATATTTTCAAATATTTTTTCTTCAAATATTATTCAATTCGTTTGATGTAATATATATTTTAATTCACTAAATAATGCTACACATTCTTCTTTACCATAAAACGTTTTAAATGTGACTATAAAGAAAAAAGTAAAGATTGAGTGGATAGAAATAAAGAACTAGTGGTGATGAAACAGTACATACTTGCTCACATTATTTGTAACTTATTATCAACGAAAATACGACCTGCGCCATTTATTGAGCGTCGTTTGCTCTACCTGAGAAAAAAAATAAAACGAAATTGAAATTTGGAACAAATTTTTAAAAAAATACGCTTTTTTGTAAATTGCCTAATCTTTATGCAAAAGTTCCTGGGAATATCCTCGATTTTTACTTTCCCGTATACACTCGAATATATGGAGTAATACGTAGTATAGGGAAAGTTATATAATGCTGAGCGCAAAAAAACGCAAGTTTTCTGCAGAAAAAAATCATTGCGGAGCCCTGACAACGAAAAAGTGGGCAAAACCAGTTGTTAATTAAGAGAAAAATCCCCTAACACGTGGTGTAGCCAAAATCCCTATTTTGTAAGTGATTGATGAACAAAAACCAACTGAAAGGAAACGTCCGACCTCTGTCCATCTGTCAGTCCGTCCGTCTGTGAACACAACTAGCTCCTAACCCACTTGCAGGATTTTTACAAATTGAATAAACCCTCGTTCATCTTGCTCTAGTCGAAGCTTTGAGATTTTGAAAATCTTTCTTCAAAATTTAGGGGTATTTCACATCAAGTCCCCGCACATTTTCAAAATTTCTCAAAAACGGCTCCAAATTTTTCTTTAAATTTGTTGTAAGAAAAGAGTAAAATACTCTTATGAAGGTGGCATATGTCCGGTTTTCAAAGTTGACTCTAAATTTTCGAAATTGCAAAAGTTTGGTTTTTTTTTCAGCACCTTCCCGCAACTACAAATTGCAGATAGACATTTTTTCGTCAGTCAAAAATGGCTCCAAATTTTGTCTTTAAAATTTAGGTAGGGATAATGCCTAATGTACTCTATGAGATGACTTGACATAAACGCCATGTTGCTCTATTCTTTTGTTTTTTGAAAAATTACAAAAATGAATTTTTTTACTTGTATCTCACATCTTTAATATTTACGTTAGCGACAATTTGTTTACTTTATTATATTTATGAGTACATGTGCTTTAAATAATGTCAAGTAAAGTTCTTCGAGAACTCAACCGTTTTCTGTAAAAACTAGCTCAAAATTCCGCATTTTCAGAAACGCTCATACGCCATTTTCTCATAAATGGCTCAAAATGTCTTCAAACTTTCGGAACGGATAGTGCTAATTGTACTCTTCAAAATGATGTAAAGTTTATTGTGAGGTATTTTTTATTTCAAAAATTACAAAAATTTTTTTTTTTTTGGTCTCACACCTTTAATGTGCACATTATTATTAGCCATTGGTAAACACCATTGTATTTCTGAGTTAATGTGCTTCCAATGACTTTAAATGATGTTTTCCGAAAATTCAAAAATTTTCTGTGAAAAAGAACCTCAAATTTCCCATTTACAGTAGCGCTTAAACGCCATTTTCTGAAAAATGGCTACAAATTTTTCAAAGAAAATTGTAATTTAGGGACGAGGATTTTGAGTTCTTCGATATTCTAAAATTAATATTTCCGGTCTACCATTAGGAAACCGAAAAAATTGAGAAAATGTAAAAAAAATGTCCTTTGGGCGGCGATAGATGGCAGCTGGTTTTCTCAATGAAATGTATTTATCAAAAATACGTCTTCAAATAAGGTCATGCTTACTGTTTTGAAAGTACGAGTAGTTTTTCTATAATTTCGTGACAAACATAATAGCTCGCTGCAAATTTACTGCGCTTCAGACAGCCGGATGCGTCGTAAATTAGAATTTGCAATTTTGTATATTATTGTTCGTTTCTTACATTCCACCTTTTGTTGTACATTTACACATGAATCTTTTAGAAGTGATATATTTTGAAATAAAAATTGTTAGCTCTTTAAGGAGTATCGACAATGCAGGAATGCACCAATAGAATTCCGTTTCGCTGTCGCGAATTTCTGTGAATTATGTGTCATTATTGTGACTTGATATAGCTATACGGTATAAAGCTTCTTTTTCCAATACAAGTTTAGAAAACGTTTGTATTATGCTTTTATGCAGTTGTAGAAATCACATAGTTTTGACAAGACTACGATGGAAACAGTGAGTTGTTTGCTTCTGGTTGAATTGGACGTTTTCAAATAATAGCTATGATGTTAGTAGCGCAGAAAGTGCAATATTTCAATCCTACGTAGCTATTTCCAATAAGACGGGAAAGTAACTGCCGCTGAAACACCACTACTTATTTTCATGTAGCATCTCATTAATAAATTATTGTGTCTTACAGTTCCGGACCATGTTTTGTTCACCAAACACGAATATCGGCAAAAAGGATTAAAACATTTTTGATGTATCTTCAGTACTTCACTATTTGGATCCAGTATAACACACAATTTTTACCATTTCTTTTTGCATGTCTAATTTCTTTGTGCGTTTCCCGTCAAATACATGTTTTAAGAAAATATTAATTTATCTGTACATCCTATTGTATTGATGCGCCAAGCTTGGATGCTATTTGTTGTGATTTTAATAACTAGTATCAACTTGTTTATTAATACTTTTTCTTTGTTACATTTCGTACGTTATAAATCATGAATTCTTTGATACTCATACGTGCATCTCTGGAATATAAGCGTCTAAAAAATTTATAACGCGTCCCCTATTACAGTAAAATATAGGGTTTTGCGCTGAATTTCCTTGTAGTACTCATTTGGCTCTAAAACCTTATACTCTATTTGTACAGTTAAAACAATACTCAAGAGTCATTTTCCTTGTGTAACGTTTGATAAATTTATGTTTGCGATATAGCCTTGTAGTTTCGATGTTCAGACAAAGCAATATGTTTATAAATTAAATTTAAAGGGATCAGTGTCTATGATAATTAGTGAAAAAATGGTCATTTGACCTCAAATCCCGAGATTTTTGCACCTAATTTTACAACTGTTTTATTGACATTGAATACAGTCGCTAGTTGTGTTGATGTGAGGGTGAACGCGACGTTTATGAATATTTAGAGGTATTTAGGCTCTTTCTGAAATCTAGTATCAAGTTCGGAATTTATATCACAGAAATAAGATAGGTATTCATATAATTCCAATATCTAATCTAATTTATAATTATGTTTCTCTGGTAATTTTTTACTTTCTCGCTACGGAGTGGAGAAGTAAGAGAAAGAGAATAAATCCAGATGCTAAATTTAGAAAAAAAAAACTCTATCACGTGATGTAGCCATGTTTTGTTGGTCCGTCTGTCTGTCTGTGAACAACGTTAACGACTAAAACGTTCAGCTGGTTTTCTCCAAAACTGATATTTCCCTATCAATCTGCCTGATGTCGCGTCCCCTTGAGTTTGATACTCATATTTTAATTTTGAGAGTACTTTACTTGAAGCTCTTGGGACATTTTCAAAATTTTCAAAAAAATGTCTCTATAGTTTTTCATTAAATTTGTTGTGAAGAACGTTTAAGAGAATGGTGCAGATCTCATTTTAGTTTAAAACCTTAATTTTTTGGAAATTTCAAAAATTAATTAATTTTTCCGGCGTCTTCCCTATAACTACAATTATGACGATAGAGATGATTCCTTTAATGAAATATGTTTCTTAAAGATAAGTTTGAAATAAGCTCATGTACAATTTTTCAAAATTTAAGTACTTTAAATTTAAGTAATTTTGCATGAAAATACTGTCAAGAAAGCACGTGTTTTTAATACCACTAGTTTGTATAATCGTAGAAATTTCTATGACTAGGCCAATTTTCTTTCAAGAAAGTTAATTGTGACAATATTCTCTTACTGTAGTGTTAAAAATGTTACCATTTTTGTATTGTCTGATAAGTTAAAAAAGACAGATTAACACTATTACCGAGTGTCTAATTTTTAATTATGCAATTGCTCTTTGATGCCATTCCTGTCTCTGTAGGGTTTCTCATCAGAAGAGGAAATGTGACATTATTTCCTTTCCAATTTTCAAGAACAGTCAAACATGAGTTCATATCTAGGTAAAGCAAAATACTGTTCTTCATTGAAATGAAATAAAAATTATCAACATTTTTACGTGCGTCTCACATCAAGTACAGTATTACTTTATTGCTGCTGTCGACACCACTCTTTCCCTAAAAATAAAAGTCTAGAGCGATAGATAAAGTAACAATGGATAAGAATTGTTTTAAAGGTTTCAATGCGCACTAACCTTAAAATTGCCTTGTTGAATATTATTTTAAATACTCACATTATAGACCAACACACTTACAGTGCATGATCGCCAAAGGCAAGCGCCAGCTTCCAAATTAGTAATTTCTTGAAGTTCAGAATAAAAATAGCTCAATCTCACGCTCGTGCTCTGCGGGCAAGATTTCTGGGGGCTGCGGAGGAGAGAGAGGGAAGACCACCGTTGGCTGAACGAAGAGGCTCCAATCTGCCCCCTGTTTTGGCCCGCTATCTTATATTTCACAAGACGGGTGACGGACAACTGGATCCCCTGTGGGGATCCATTCGGCTTGCGGACGTCCACTCACGCAATTGAGAGTTTCGCAAGTGTTTCTTAATGTAAACATAATTCAGTGCATTACAATAATGAGATAAATCATAAAATATTTTCATAATTTACAACGTGTTATAAATTAATTATAAAATCGTTTTCTCTATTTTTCTTCCCTTTGAAAATGCAGTAGTTGACAAAAATGACATGAAGCAAATAAATAATATTGAAACGTCCGTTTCTTACGAGAGTATCGTCAAAGGAAGACGAGAGAGGGCTAATAAAATGTATTTGTTTTTCCTCCTGGACTGTGTGTAACTGTGTGGTCTATCTTGTATTTCAAACAGCAAAACATACGTTTATTTCTTTCTTTTACCCCACTTCAATGATTTGAGTTGCGTCCATTTCACAAACACGACTAGACTACTCAACCCGCATATGAAAGAACTCGTTTAATATAATTCTTCCTCTCCATTGGAAGATACAAAAAACAACAAAAGTCACCACAGTCTCAGCGAGATGGTCCCCCGAGTTTGCGATCAAAAGCGATGAACTAATATCATTTCAAATCTCGGTCCGTCTCATAGCGCCCCGTAGTGGCCGACCATCCAGTTGATTCTGGGGGTAGATGGTGTTTTCTTTGCGGATAGACTTCTGATTGAGCCGGAATGAAGTTGACCATCCCCAGGGATGACCCTCTCCTTCCAGAAAATGTAGCGCTTTCAAGAATCCGATTACATCCCTTTGGAAAGAGTTGTCGAAGAATATTGACAAAGGGTTTTCATAACGTCTGTTTCATATCTGTAAGAGAGCGTAGCGACGTATAGAATGAGTATTACGCTGAGAGAGAGAATCCTAGCTGCATATGAAACAGACTTTAGCTTTGCTTCCTTTAGTAACCATTATAAAAATGCAGTCATATAAATGTCACCAGAGTAAACGACAACAAAATCTTTATCTTGCATTTGTCTCCACAAATAGCTTACAAAGGTGTAAGTTTTGCTTCTATGCCCTATTTAAATATTCAAATACTGAACACTTCAATAACTGTGTGATACGATAGCATGCTTGACTTATAATTTTTAATAAATTTTCTGTAAATCTTTTATCCTCTATTGAACCCTTTTACAGGGCATTTCTATAAAAAAGTACACAAACTTTACATTCCTTTATAAAAAATAACGTTTTGTTAATGCTATTTTATTTACCTTATTACAAACAGGATATTCATGGTATATTATTTAACATAAAATCACAAAATTATCAATTAAAGTGAACCACAACGTATTGGTCTTCAGATCATCTTTTATTCTTTTTTTTGATTTTGTGATTCTTTTTTCGAAAAGAAATATTTTCCTAGGAGACGTTACATTTTTATGACTTTTATTCAAATATTCAAACTAACTTTTCTCAATCATTCATGTTTCCAAAGAGGATACGTGGATCATGAATCACTTGATGTAATGAGTATTTTATCTGACCTTAGAAGTCGCTTTCATGTTAATGCTCCCTAGCATTTAGACCGAGTACTTGTGAATAAACTGCGTCAAATAATTGCTTGAACTATGTAAAAGATACGTTTATTTACGGACGTAATTGGGAACGTAAAACATTAAGCTGTAGGAATATCCATAGAAAATAAATGTAAGCCATAGGGGACTTACGTGTAATTTATGTCTGGAATGCTTCATTCTGTAAACTTATCTGTGGCATGAATCATTCAGCTGCAGTGCACGAACTTTATCATGCCACTAATGAGGTTTTCAAACATAGCGTCGGGAAGCCGAAGCTTTCGGTGTGCTGTGAGCGTTTGACTTACGCTTTACGACTTGCGCTATACCCTTTCAAGAAAGTCCAATTAGCCATTTTCCCAATTACAAATGCAAGCTGTGATTTAAATCGCCTGCATTTGCGCAAATTGTCGCAGCAAATTGCCTGAATGCGTCAGTTTACTACAGTACAACAAAAGTAACTAGAGATGATTCAATATGGTGCGTGTGCAGATAGAAGAAAATGGCAGGGGTTGAGGAGAAGAAGCAATAAGGGAACAGGAGTATGGATGAGTATGTTAGTGAAAGAGAGAGGGGGACAGAGAAATGCTGTACAAAGTAGAGCATAATAGAGACGGTATGGTATACATTGTTTTCAATTTATACAAATTACTAAATTTATGGTTAACGTTTATTTAGGAGTTTCAGTATTTTTTTGTTATTTAAGATCGTATCAACTGCTCCAGCATTAGTGGTCTCTATTGGATGTAACGTAATGGTAGGATGAAGATGAAACGATATGGTGGGGGGCATAATACGATATGATAGGGGGTGAAACGACGAACACATAAAACCATGCCCGAGGCGGAACTCGAACCCGCGACCCCACGGTCCAAGACCACTACGACACTACTTTCTCAGCGATTTCGGCCACGGGGCCGACTCAGTATTTTTTTATTGAATTTTTCCAGTAAATCACTATTTACTTATGACTTGTTGCATTTAATGAGGATTATTTAAGGCCTTAATTTTATCGTAATTTACAGTCCTCTGAAGATCGATTAAATATTTAAATCCGAAACGTCGTTATTTTTAAGGCTCTCTGCTGTCCACGTGACGCCGCGACGAAGGCAGTGACGCCGACGTTTCGGCCGCGATATGATGGTCGAAACGGCGGCATTACTTCCCTCAACGCATTGTCACCCGGACAGAATGACTAAGCCTTCATGTGACTCTGGCCACGGAAGCCTACAATTGCCTTTATTTTTGCTGAAACAAGAAAATGATGTATAGAATAAAACAAATAGAAGTTTTAAACCCAGTTGATAATTTGACGATTATATGACGATTGCAAATGAATGGAGTCTTTCAGTTGATAAATAATGAAAAGACAATTTTCACACTATTGTATATACTTAAAAAACATAGGCGCCAAACACGCGGCCAAATGAGTAAGAAAATAGAATAAGATCATAGGCGAAATTGTGAGTAAATATTACGCAGATAGAAGAGCGAGTAGAAAGGTGAGCAAATTAGAAAGGCGAGCAAATGGAGCGAATAACTAGGGCAGACGGATGAGACGAACAGAAGAGTAAACGGGCGATCGAAGAGGTTGGCATTAAAGGGAGCACAGCAGGTGAAGCGAGAGCAAGCAGGTGGCCGAACAGGTGGGGGACGAGCAGTTGGGCGAGGAAGTGGGTGAGCAGGTGGGCGACTTGCCAGGCTGATGAATGGCGGCCGACACGTACGAACACAAGGCACTTGGGTGAAAGAGCCTTGCTCAAGCAAAGAGAGCTTATCGGGCAACCACCAGCTAATGGCCCTTCGCCGTCGTGGTTATGCCGCGTCGCGCGATCTATAATGCCGTGCCGTGAGTTACAGGTACAACATTAAAGGCGCTATTGCGTCTGGTGAGAACTGCTTTCCTTCAAAGAAGTTGCTGAATACCTTAGTTCTTTTCAGCTCTGCACGTTATTTTACAAGCACACATGTGTTGATGTTAAAATTTTCTCATTCTCTACTGCAGATAAGTTTTCTGAAACGAAAACGTACACCCGATTGAATAGATTATTCTAGTCACGAGACGAGATTCTCACGGGGGTCGGAGAGAAGAATTGAAATGTTTTCCAATTGTAATAAAACACATTTTGTTAGCAACGATATGTTCGCCAAGGAAACACAAGCATTTATATTTAATTGCCAATATTTCGCAAAATATGAATATTAAGAATACTCCTCTTTCTGCATTAATCTAAGAAGTAGTCACACATTTCGAAATAAAATTTCTTAATACTGTAACGTCAAGCAATTAATAACTTATATTATTACATAAAAATCAATGTTCGTTCGTATTTTATGCGTTGCCGCACCGTTCATTCGATTGCAACAAAATTTTTTCAACTAATTTTTTGCACTTGCGCGAAGAATACAGGCATAGTACATATGGAATAGCATATGTCTGTGTACATAGGCTCGTTGATGATTGTATGCTGACTAAAGGTCCCTAAACAGAAGCTCTAAGCAACCCGCCATGCCCTCAAGTATTAAGCTCGTCTGATTGTGAAATATCGGACGGAATTATTTCTTGAATGTTATCTCGGACAAATAAATCAAATTTCTCCAAGACTGTCATAGAGAATGAATGCTCAAACTGGAGGTAGAACGTTTAAATAGGACACTTGGCAACCATGTCCAAACTAGGACTTAGAACAAACTCACACTCTCTATGATGTCTTTCATCTATTAAAATGTTTGCAGAGCGTGTCGTAAAACGTGATTAACAAACACGTGACCAGTGGAGCGTGAAGTGCTATACATTGCAATAGCGGAGCATTGCCGAGCACATTATTACTATTATAAATGTTTAGTATAGTTATATAGTATAGTTGCTTCTCGTTGGGGATAAAGACTTCCAAACTTGTAAAATATTATATCATCCCAAAACGTCACAGAGGTTGGATTCATAAAAGATGTTGCATTAATGAAAAGGTAGATAGATTTCATGGCGGTTTCGAAAATTTGTTGTAAAATATTATTTGTAATATCTACATATTTAAAACACCGAGAATTTAACATTTTAGACAGAAATTTGTGCTTTCTATTCAAAGAAATTACGTGGTGTTTGCTTTAAATGAATAGTAATGAGTCCCCAATGTGTTCTCGCTTGCTACTACTAGTTTTTATTGTATTAAAAATAAAGTACTATTTTAATAAAGTACTAAAATTAATAGAATCAACATTAATGTGAAGCCATTGATTCACAACGTCATTTCCAAATCAACTACATGTAGTTCGTCTTGGTCATTTCGTTGTACGAATTGCAGTTTATTAAACTAATAGACATATATTAGCGCAAGCGAGCGTGCGATATTCTTAGCAAAGCAAGCATAGAGAACTATTTTAAGTACATGTTCAAATGCATGTATTTTTTACCCAAGATGTCCAGCGATTATAATTATGTCTGATGTTGCAAGTTTTTTTAGAAAAGTGGGCAAAAGGATTTTCTGATACTAGCGTACCGGTGCAAGAATTCTCGGATGTTAAACCCCAATCTTACCTTATCCAATTGTCTATCCTTTCCATTGAGAAGGGAAGTTGTTAATGAAACGTGTTTATTTGTTTAAAAACTGTATAAATGTAACTTCCAATGTACTTACAGAATATCAAACAAAAATAACAATGCAACTGATATTGGAAACAAATTTTCAATAAAGGTTTATTCAGCATTATAGAGAAATGTTCTTGTAACAATTCATAGTTTTTTACAAACATCATATGAAGAAATTATTCAATCTTCCTTAAGAGTTAGCTTTCGCTTTCCTTGATAGTCACAAAAATATTAGAAAAGGTTTTTACTCTTCAGAAAGCAAGTAAAGTAGTGTGAAAATACCGGATCGGGCAAGTACGTACTAACCTACTCTTTGCAATATTATTTAACTTTCCTTGATTGTTATGAGGAACAAAGAGGGTGAGTCAGGGTGCCAGCTTGCTGGGGTTTGAAAATTGAAAAGTATTTGTATATTAAAAATTGTTGGATTATTTTCTGTGTTCTTACGTACACCAAGAAAAGCAATTCCGAGCCAAAAAATAATCAAACTAATATTTTCACCTTTGAGTACTAAATACCGTTAGTTACCATTGGAAACAATTTAGTTGGCTTAGACTTCACTTCGGTGCATGAGAATGTTGCTCAAACGATGTATGCGAATAGAATATGTTAACGAACCGACACTTTGAGTTAATATCAAACTGTATTATTTACAATATGAGTTTGCAGCTGGGCGATGATGTATCTGCATTACTTCCAG
This sequence comes from Acheta domesticus, assembly GCA_031308135.1. Taxonomy (NCBI): domain Eukaryota; kingdom Metazoa; phylum Arthropoda; class Insecta; order Orthoptera; family Gryllidae; genus Acheta; species Acheta domesticus. The sequence continues at coordinate 15,360 of JAHLJT010000837.1, forward strand.
ATACCGCCAACATTTAAATCGTGGGTTTGGACTGTGATCGTTGGCAGTTGTCGAGTGTCTTGCGCCATTCTTTCTATAACTTTAAATTTAGTTGCTCTTTTAAATTAATTCACATAGTTCTGTCGGCTAGCGCCTTTTTATTTTTGTTTTTCATTTATTTCAAGCTATTTTACATTACCTAATTTAAAACGTTTGTTCTTTGTATTGTGCCAGAGCACACGCTTTCCTCTACTACCTCCGCGTACCCATGGTACCCGTGTAAGTTGTCAAAAAACGTATTTATTTGTTTAAAAATGTATAAAAGTAACTTGCAATGTACTAATACAATAATAAATAAAAATAAAAAACAATGCAATTGGCGTCTAAAATAAATTTTCAATAAATATTTATTCAGTATTATGGAAAGTTTTCTTGGAACATTCACAACACTTACTTAAAGACTTTTGAAGTAATTATTCAATATTCTTTGACAGTTCGCTTTTAGCTTTTCATGATAGTCACAAAAATATTAGCTTTTTACTTTTGAGAAACCAACGTGACTGAACTTGCAGACTTGAAAATTTCATCGAATCACTGCTGATAACGAAAATACTGGTACAGGTAAATCAACAAGCACAGCCTTCACTCTTCACTGTACACCCAAATCCCTCCACAATTAGGTGCACGGTACTTATAGACCACGGCAAAACGTTAATTGAATGATATTATGGACTGATTCTTGAGTGTTGGTCATTAAACAACACCATTTTAACCTGCCATTTCGGCTTTTATTCAGCCTTCATCAGGGCATTTTCTTTGAATCTCTCGAGTCTAACCACGATCCTCCCTACATTTTCCTTCTACGCTTTATAGTTGTCCATTACACATCCATTCCTACAGCCGCGCCATATTACCACGCCACCTTATAAGACAATGAAAGCCGAAACGTTGGCAGGTTAAAATGGTGTTGTTTAATGACCTACACTCAAGAATCAGTCCATAATATTATTTTATAGAGGTCAAGAAATCAAGCAACTGTTAATTGAATGGTTTCAGTACACGCATAAGAAACAATCTTCAGGGGTATCAAGCAACTATAATAGTACTTCTAGTTGGTACTGAAGAGCAAATCTTGAACTTAAGATTATGGAAATAAACCTCGTCAAACTGCCCAAACCACGGTGTATACAGAAAGCGTTAATGTAATAAGGAGGAATCTCAGTCTCCTAAGCGTGTTGTCACAAAAATGGACACCGGTAACAATGGCTGAAATATTTAGGTGACATTGGTAGTATCGAAGAGCCGAACCGAAAATTTAATTCAATGTCCAAAAAGTCTCATCTTGTTTAGGAGTTATTTGACGATATACATTCGAAAACATTGGTAGATATTGCGGGTTGCAATGCCGTGACGTAGATCTTTAGATGCGTTTCTTTAAACAAATCCTTCATATTTTTAAAGTCAAAGTGCAATTCGTCACGTCTCCGTGAAATTCTCTTTCTTTAGAGACCTCATGTATAAAGATTGGTTGCGTGCGAGAGCCGCAAAGGAAAGGTACACTACTGAAATAATATAGGAGACTATGGCCCACTACAAACAGGTACAGTTCTAGATAAATATAAAACTTTTCAATTACGTTTACGGAAAAACATTTAACTCTGTTTTCACACTGAAAAGTGATTGTTCCAGAGTTGTAAACCTCTCATATTTAGGCTTGTAGAATACGTACCAAACGATGTGAAAGAATGTCTTTAGGGATTTGCGATATTCCGTGTAGTACGTAGACAGCATTTTTGTTTAAACTGTTTACTCTTTTGTTCGATGTAGTCGGTCGGGTTCAGCTAGTCGATGTTAATAAAATTAATAATATTGAGCTTCTTGCGTAAGGTACACAGCTCACTCAAGATGGCGAGACGAGGAGTAGCATTCAGACTGCTCCATTTCAGTTTCCGATCGATCCATGTAATATGTGGACGACAATAAGGGTTCGCGGCAGGTTTTGTCCAGATTTTCTTTTTTCCTCTGCCTCAGTCTACCACTGGTCTATCATTATTCATAACATAACAATTACCTTTCAATAAAACCATTCATCTATTCAATCATAAACCACTAATATTATTATAAGACTTTTATTGTAAAAACACATTCACAGTATCACCTCTAAATGCGGATTTTCAAAACCGTGTATTTTAGACAACTAATCTGATTTATATTTCATTGAAGATAAACGGAACATTTTAGAATAAATATAACAAACTTCTAGTCCATATATGAGAAGTTGATGATGGTCACATATTGCAAATAAATGTGTTGGTGGGGAATATACACAACAGAGTTGCAATGTGACGTTTGCCTGTGATTGGTTGTCAAGTCATCTTGCATTGGAGTTTGTCAAGTAATCGAAATTTTTTGGACTGCGTGTACGAGTAGCTGCTAGACACAACCACACTAGAGGTGGTCAGGGGCAAATGTCACATGTCTAACTTCATGTACGAGATTCCCCGCCATATGTTCTTTGGTAAAACGGTGGTCCTCTCCGACCTCTTCAGATGTCTTTAACACGTATACTGAGACACCTGTACATTTACTTCCCCTCGCAAAACAAATACTACATTGTTAGGATTTAAACTATAAACGAAAAGCATTGCATAAAAATTCCCAAAAGTTATTTTTATGCTCATAATTCTATACTAGGCAGATTATAAATTAAATTTCGATTAATTATCTCCACGTCGATTATCTGAGAAAATCGACGTGTCAATTTTGGAAACTGCGAGCCACCATTTTCAAACTCGCAACACCATTTCCATTTGAACAACCTGTCGATATCACATCTCTTGAAGGAATGTTTTATTTGTTCGTATAATCGAACGCGCGGAATAATAAAGCGCGGGGCGTGGGAAGACGCGACCGCGGGCAGAGGAAATGAAAAGTGGTTCTTTGTGCTTCTGCGAGGACCGCAGCCGCGCCCGCGCACGCCCCTTGAGATCAGGCCCTCGGGTGGCACCCAGCAATAAAAGGAATGCGCCCGCCGGCCGGCCGGTCGACCGGCTCGCTCGCTGCGGTGGAACGCGGAGTACACAGGGAAGGAAATTTTGTGTCGCTTTTCTCTCTTCGCGACCGATTTTTTGACTTTTTTTTCAAAATATCTGGAAAGAGGAAGTATGAAACGTGTTTGATGGAATTTTAAGTCTGGGCAAATTGGATTATGGCGGTGTTTTCGTGGAATAACAATCCTTTGTAACATTCTCGATATTTGCCCACAAAGTGTTGGTCAGGTCAACGAGAGATCGAGTAAATGGTTAGACCGGAGTCTTTGAGTTTGTATATTCATTTCTCTACTTGTCGTTTTACATTCATAATTGCACTGAAAATTAAAACGCGTATCAAATATATATATATATATATATATATATATATATATATATATTGTTACGCAATACCTAGATATCGTTCGGTGCCAAGGGTCGCACCAAACGAGGATGTCGTTCTAACTCAAGGATGCAACAATTATTTTAAGATTCCCAAGACGGGAAATCAGGGACTAAGGGCTAGGTCCTTGCCTGCGTTGATCTGCGTGATTCCATTTAAAGAAAACACAAAATCCCCCCTTGAAATTACTATATATATATATATATATATATATAGTAACCGAATGTATATGTCGGTTGTGGGGGATTTTAGTGGGATCGTGGCTCATCTGAAGATTTCAAATGAAAGAAAACAACACAAAGTCGTGACCACAGAACAACATATAATTGGATACGCGTTGAAACGAAACCACAAAAAAATTGCAGAATGACATTGGTACTCAAAGAAAATAAACAAACAAAAAAACATTTATCACTATTCAAAAAATATTGAAAATGGGAAAATCAACTGCAAAGTTATTACGAATTAATTTTAAGATTTGCATAACTTACAATCACAGCAATATCTTCTGTGACAAAACAAGTTCAAGTTCAACAAATGGAAAGAATACTTCTCGCAAGACTCAAGTGGTACCTTTCGTTTACGAGAATTGCAGTTAACTGTCCCTCAACATACACTGTATCAAGACACATATAATTTCTTGCACGAAATTCTCTAGAATCACAAAAACAAATATCTCGATTCAATTAAAATGAACAAATATAATTTTTTTGAAAACACAGAATATTCAAAAGAAGTTTCTTTAAAACTAAAGAAATGACATTATAAAATTAATATCTTGTATTCTATTAAAGTGAATGAATATATTTTGTTGATGGGACAGAATATTAAAAAAAACAGTTTTTGAAAAAACTGTAAAATGAAATCACAAAGAATATCTCTATTCTGTTAAAGTGAATAAATACAGCTTTTGATAACACAGAATACTCAGAAGAAATTTCTTGAAAAACTATAAAAAATTACTATTACAACATGTTATAGAAAATGACCAAATATTACATCTATTTTGAGTCATTTAAGTTCGCTTGAATTCTTCAATGGTTCATAGCCAATACAATTTCTATAACAATTATTTATTAATAGCAGTAACTGAGTTTTGACTTCACTATTATTCAGAATGTTCTCTGAAAAGCCAGAAAGTACACGTGCATGTTATTAATGTGAGAAAAAAATTATTTCGAGATCAATTATATGCTTCCCTGAGAAAAATATACAACTTCGCATATCGTCTACAAATAGTATAAAGTTACTATAAAAATATCAATGGAATGTATGTACCAGTAATTGAACAAGAGCGTTAATGGCACAAAAAACAGTGAACTAATCTAGTAACTAAAATCTTATAGTCAATTGTTTTAACGTTTTCCGTCCTCCATTTCACATACAAGTACCACTGTAGTTACCATAGAATAATTTTATCACCACAGTAAAACGCATCTACATTTCGCAATCAATACTTTCGTTCCTTTTTACCAAACACCTCTTATGAATACAACACTTCCTAGTTTTTTTCGTAATGATAAGGAAAACTAGGAGAGAAAAATTACACCTCGTACCTACCATAGTTTTATAAGATTTAACCTCGACCCAAACAGCAGGAAGTTACAGCGGGCAGGAGGGCGGTTGGGCCCTCACTTTGTACACGCTTTAGCGCCTCCCAAATTATAGTAACGGCAATCCTTTTTGCCGTCGCAAAGACATCGGCACAATCGTGCCGTCAGCCATGCCTCTTCAGCAATTGTAGCCAGCACTATCGACGCCTCGTAACTTCACTCAAACCTCGTCTTTTTCGGCTACCTAAAGACTACCCCAGTTCTAACCTTACAACACCGCGTCCAAGAAATTTCTGTCTGGTCATTCCCCACTCCCTTTCTCTACTACTGCACAGGTCACTACCCCAAATAAAGGGTACACACTCCTTTTCCACCCTTCCCAACCACCGACAAGAAAAACCTCGGCCACGCCGGCGGCGCGCGAGCTATCGGGCGGGCGGTGGATCTCGTACGACCGATGGCTGATAATCGATTTAGCCAATATGTCTGATTGATTTCAATATATATATATATATATTAGGGTGTCCCTTATTTTCCGACTTTCAAATTTTTGACCACTCACCCTCCAATTTTGTTCCAATGCACTTAAAACATGCCTATACAAATTTTTTTTGAGATCGGAGTATTCTAACCCGTGCCGACTTGAGCGTGAATTTGCATGACGGACATGTCCAGAGCATGAATTTTAATCGATCGTATTACTCGTGTTCACAGGTTGCTAATCCAACAGTGTCATATGTTAGTGTCATATGCAGTGCCGAAGAACGTGTGTTTTTATTAGGACATAATATTAACTATTAATATAAAACACAAAATAAACGGACACAATTGACCATCAGTCAAGTGCTTGATGTTTTATTTCACAACATATGGGAAGTAAAGTGAACAGTTAGGGCAAGCGCTAAACTTGTGGTTGGTGAGAGAATGATATTTTGCGAGAAAGCAAGAATTTCAACAAGAGCTAATCAGCATTGTTCGCAAAATCTTATTAACTTGTACTATTCGGAGGGAAGAAAATTACAAAAAACGCAAACAAGGGTGAAGATATTTTTAAGCATCGTGAAGATGAGTTTAGAAATAAATTGAACAATCTATTTGATATTGCACATCCGAATGCTTTACAAATGATTATGTTGAAAGAAGAAAGGATGTTTTTATTTCGGCAGAGAGAGCCAGGATGTAAAAGTTATCTTGAAGGACTGGACGAACATCTTGCGGATAAAGAAGAAAGAGCGAGAGAAAGAACATTACAAGAAGAAAAAAGATTACAAATTCTTTGATGTGATACAACTGCATCAAACAGTTGACGTCTTGAAGGAGTATACGTCTTTCTTTAAGAAAATTTGGACAGAGCATTATTCTTTCCGTGCCGTCATTACATATATAAAAACATATTTTATAATGTGTATTTGAATGTAAAATACATAATGTAGTAAGCAATCCTGACACCACTCTTTTAGCATTTTAAAAAAAGTTAAAAAAGATTTAACGCCATTAAATTTCGGAGTGGCAAAGAGAATATGGGAATATTCTTTAATGAGTCCGATTTTAAAGAAATGTTGAACTTTTATGAAAGTAACAAACTAAAGATACATCTTCCCGGGCATTGCATCGAACTCAACATAAATGGCAAGAGATATTTAATATTTAAAATGTTTCTGCTCAGATCAGATTCTAAACTATCTTGTGTAGTTAAAATTCCTTAAATAATGCCTCTCTCTTGATCGTAACTTTATGTCAAACTGTGGCTTTAGGGCAGTGCAGCTGTAAAAGTTCCTTATCTTATTTTATAAAAATTTCTAAAATTGCATGAAAAGATAGATTCCACAATTTCAAAAGCAAGTTTAAAAACAATTTAGACACCATATGTAGTATTTATTAGAAGAATTGTCTGTCGTACTCTCTGATGAAGCAGGCGTACAAATAAATATCAAAGTGGTAGCAAGTTTAGACTGAGAAAATCTACACATGGAAGAGAATTTCTTTTTGAAAAGAATTGGATGAAGAATAACATGGCAAGCGCAATTGTACATTGATGACCGTTCTTTAATTATTAATTCGTTAATAAACAATTCATCTTATTCAATTTAATCTTCATTTCAATGAAAACAAGCCGACTCTGTATCAATTAAAAGCAGATACCTATTCTCTTGCCTGAAGATGGGTATTAGTTTTATTCAAAACTGTCCTTTAACCTGGAAAGCAACTTCATATTTAGAAGCTAAAAGGTTATTTATAAAGATAAAAAGCTGTGAATGACTGCGCGGAAAGACCTGGTGAATCAATGCAAGATTTTCATGGACTACTGAATGTAGATGAGGAGCAAAAGCAATTTTTGTTGAGTTGTTCAAGAACATCGTTCACTGTAATCATATTGCAAGAAAGAAACACTGAAAAAAGTACCCATAATAAAAGTTAAAACCAAAACACAGTGAAAGGGTGAAAATGAATTAAATTATATTATAAAATTATATATTAAAAATGTATCAATAGTTTTCCATTGACTTAACCCAGCATAACCAATGATCCCTAACATTCAAATTTCGCGCTCAAGTCGGCACGGGTTAATATCAACCTATTGAGATGAAATTTATTTTTGAGTAAATTGGACCCAATAGAAAATATTTAGGGGGTGAGCCCAAACAAATTTGCAAAAAAAATTTTTGGGCAATATAAGGGACACCCTAATATATATATATATATATATATATATATATATATATATATATATATATATATATATACACACACACTAGCTGAAGTACCCCGCATTGCTGGGGAATTATATCATAATAATTTATTAGACAAGAAGAGGCATCCCATCCTTTCCCGCCCTGCCGCGGAGCCTTCTTGTATCCATTCTATTTTATCCCCGTTCCGTCTTGCCCAACCTCTCTGTCTTGTTCCCACCTGTAAATACTCGGTCTTCCTCGCTTTCTCACTTTTCTTATTTCCTTATAAACAGCATTTATAAACCAAACATTGAAATTAATCGTTGACCCCGCGCCGAGGCAATTGAAATACAAATAAAGTGTTTTAATTTAATTTGAATATGCGTTTTAGGAACCTTGCAGCTCACGTAAATGTGCCATTAACCACTTAGACAATATAATATCTACAAAAATTCGATAACACACAATGGATCCCGGCTTGACTAAAGTTTTTCTGTTACCTAAAATAAAGCCTCTTTTGTTCCATTTTCAACAACCTTGAAAAGCATTGTTTGAACACATTCAATTCCTTCCATTTCTCACTACTCTTTTACTTCAATTAAACAGAACCGAACTTACCGAACTTACTCTCATCAATTTAAATCATCATTCCTTCACCAGCCAAAAGTTGACTTTCAACACTGCAATAAAATACTTCTCTACAAAAATTCATCTGTCAACAGTTTCAGCCTAAAACGTAAATCATTCACAATAACTTTCATTTTATTCGTTGAACTCGCAAATACGTAATAATCATACTTAATGTACTACAAATAATCCAATAACAATTTCATAGAATACATGTGTGCATTCATTTTTAGAATATGAAACATTCATCATCAAAACGTCGTTTTCCATACATTTTATATACGACTGTGTATACTTCTCTCTTGATCACTTAATACATTTACGACTAGACATAATTAAAATCAAAATCCAATTTACTTTTATAGAGTGAATAAAAACCGAATCATTCTTAAATGCAAACATTCTTCATTAAACAATTGACGGGTAAAATCAACGGTCTTCAACTATCCTACAGATATACGCAATTCTGTACATTGATTAACTCAATCGTAGACCTCAGTTGTCATCCTCAGGTGGCGCATTGCGTAACTATGAACATGATGCACTCTTGAATCTGTGATGTAATGGTAGCCGAAAAATGTTCAGAAAAGTAATTATATTATAAATATATTAAGGTTTATGGTTTGTAAATCATAGCCTTATAGCACTCCAGACATTTAAAGGAAGTTGTCACAAAAGTTTCATCGGTTGAAGAGATTATGCGCTCTATGTCAATGCACTTCCGTGTTTATTATATTAGTATAGAATAGATATATTAAATCTGTACCTAATCATCTATTCAGGTATTCATATATATATAATTATATATATATATATATATATATTGTGACCTGTACTTTACCCTATTGGTTTCATGGAGTACCATATCATAATTTTTGTGATGTTTATTTTGGGACAACAGGGGTTCTTTGAGGGGGGTACTTTATATTCGTCATTATCTGAATCAAAGAACTACCGTCACAGAAACAGAATTTATAAGAAAAAATTAACAAAACATGTTCATATTACTAACACAATTTAATCCTTGACCTTGGTCGCAAGTTCTTACTGAATACAGAGTAATGGTTTATACTATACGTCTCGAATATTCCTATCATTACATTTATCATTTCCATTTATACAACCTCCATTTCTCTGGAAACTGCATGCCATTTCGTGTGTACACTACAGACACCATTGCTCTCCTTACTACTCAGTGAGCACCCTGAACTGGCATTCACCGATTACCCCTCTATTGTTGTTCATAATTATTGTTATTATTGCTCCTCCACAACCGTCGTCTTCTACGCGACGCGATGCCGCGTGCTCCGTCCAATGCCGAGAGGTGACCTTGGCGCCAACGATGTTCTGCCTGCCCCACGTGTCGCCGGCGGCCCGTTCCCATGCAACAGCGTCGCCTTACCACAGTTTCCTTCTTCACACGACGAATTTGCTTTCTCAGCTCACCGCTCCACCATATAATCCCGCATCCGCACAGCTACACCGACTGTCACTGAACAGCATTGCCCACGTGTCCGTGCACTGTCCCCTTCTCCGTCAAATTTCGTGATTATTCCTTCCAACTGAGTTTACCACAATCTTACAGCAATCATCATCAAGCTCCATCACATTTATCCTTCAACACCAACCGTCCCGATACTCTCGATTTATCTGTTGTTACCACATCGCTCTCTTGTCGCCATCACACCTCTGTCCTCACCTCTCGCTGCTCAACTCACAACTGCCCTCCGCCTGGTCCGACCGACCAATTCACAAATTTCCGGGCGCTCGTTCACGGCCCGGCCCGATTCGTTCCGCAAACGATTCATCAACCTGCGCGCCACTTTTGAACGTTGTTGGAGCGTTATATTATTTATGTTTTGACCAATACGGTCAATTATGGATAATATATATATATATATAGATATATATATATATATCTTATAAAGTAATGTAATTTACAGTTAGTGAAAATGTTGATTAACGATTCACTTTCAGAACAAAAAATTTTCTTTCAAATAGCAAATTTATAATCGGTATTTCTTTAATTCTAAAGTCGTGGAAATGACGTGGTGCCATACCCACCAATTCGTATTACACTTGCTTGTAATTACACCACAGTTTTTAGTATAACAGTTGCGAACCTCTAATAGGAGCAGAATTCGTCCGTTTGACACTAGCACTCCTGATGGCAAGGAAGAGGCATCTGTCTTACGAGCTAAAGTACTACCTAGTATTTATTAATTGTTTAATGCTGAAAGTTTTTGAGAACACTTGCGCAACGGCTTGTGCATAACATCTGAAAATTGTGGTGTATACATAACCAAACGCCTCATTTCAAGTTTATCATAAAATTACTGTCAAAGGAACATGATAAAATCTACACTTACTGCGCAGAAGCAAAATAAAGGGACCATTCAGCATTGCTCTATGAATCAAGGAGATCTGTGCGAAAAACCTTATTGAGATGGGGTGGTGCGCCACACTAGAAGTTACATTTTTTTAATTTACATTACTTTACATACATAATTTTATATGGCAATAAATTTAAAAGATAAAATGGCATAAATCAAGGTTTACAGAAAATTTATTAGCGATTATATAATCTTTCTGTAACATTAAAAATGATTGAAGCGCCGAAATATAAAAAAAATATTGTGATATACCAAAATATTATATATTTTGTCAAACATTGGCTGTAAATGGGTTGGGTAAAAGGGTCTGCAAATGGCAATATACAGCCTTAGCAACGCCGGAGTAGTGGTTGGCAAGGTCAATAAACTACATTCAGGTCTTGAATAGGTAGGAGCGCTGGCTAGAAAGACATATAAAAATAATGTGAGATTGGTCTCTGAAAAGGGAACACTATCGAGGGCGTGGCTACTCGGTTTGATAAGAGATGAATGGATGGCTAGAGGGAGAATAGACAGTCGAATTTTGTCGTTTTTTTTAAAAAAGAGGAAACGAAGGACGGATATCGAAGCGTTGAGGGCGGAAAAACGGTGGAGAAAAGGACATTCTGATAGAGGTCGTCGAGTAGTACAGATCGCTCGCGAGATTAACATCAGGGGAGTGGGACTTGTAAGTTTGACGTAAGACTCAATAGTTTTTTTTCGGACTCTGAAAGTTGATGGGCAGAGGTAAATTCGATGAGGACTTTGAAAGTTTCTTTTATATGCGGTGTTGGACTTTAATGTTTTACACTAGTTGGGGAGGATTAGGAACACTAATATCTCGTAAGAACCAATAGATATTCCAGGTAGTGCGGGCTGGATTCGTCGGCAGTGTCGCAAGATCAGAAGAAAGAAGCTGGACTTGGGTTCATCTGCATTCAAGTGGAAGATACTGCTGGGCGTCGTAGTACCAAGACGTTAGATCAGTACTGCAGTACAAAGATATTATTTTAAAAACGAGGTCATGACCTAAAAGACAAACAATTGTCAATAGAAGTAAATAAATTGTTAGATTTCTCTTTAGAAATGAAAAGATTTTCATTTGGTCAATTACAATTGTTAAGTAGTTAGAGATAGATAATTATTCCCTTTCAGATTCATCGCATACTGTATAGTTGGCAGATCAAGTAATCGGCTATCTAGGCGATAGCGATATCCATAACGGGACCCACTGACCCAGCTAGCCGTACATTTAGCCATTTGTTAAAATTAGCTGTGGAAGCATGGTTTTAATTAACGTAACCTGTTCCTGGCGCCCAAAATTTTACTATAAATTCGGAACGGGTCACGATATAACCGTCTAAGGTGAATGATGTCAACGATCTCGTAATAGTCTATGACGAGACATTGTTGGTACATTTCAATATACATGTAACCATACAGAACAAGAAAACGTGGAATCAGCTTAATGCAAATGCGCTCTAAAATAACATTCACGGACAATTTGTAAACGCACTTTCTTTCTGTCTCTTTAGGTAAAGCTAAAGAGGATGTATTTGGCGAATTCTTTTGATTGTGTGCCTACAATTTATAGCGTAAATAGATAGGAAATGCCGCAGCCTAAATATATGCAGAACGCAAATGTGGTCAGTCATAATTAACAATGGCAAGTGAGCTAAGAGCGGATAATGATAACATTCATTCGATTCAACTGACCCGCATCAAAATTATATCGCTATCACATACCAATAAAGTAAAGACCACGCGTTAACAGCATGCCAAAAACATCCCGACCTCAGCGAACTGTTTACTGCCTCTTGCTTGCCACTGGGGCGCTGAGGTCGCACGGATGAAAAAAAATCATAGGGAGCTTCGAAACTGTTGTACTAAACTGGTGATTACACGCTCTTAACAATGAAAAGCCGAATGGCTGAGTGCTGAGCATTGTATAATTACTCGCCTTTACAAATGATAATGTTTTAAAAAATCACTACGTGTGCTCCTTTCCCCCAGAAGCCAGAATGATGAGAAAATGTCTCGCAGTAGTTTCACATAGTCTGGAGATAGATGTTTTAATAAAATCAAAATCTTCATCAAAAATAATATTTTACTTTTACTGTTGTAATACTGTTAGTAACTCTATAATAACTATAATCCGCAAATAAATATTGTACATAATTTGTACAATTTTGTATTTATGTAAAAATTGAAATTTCACGTTATAGTACCACTGAGAATTGTCAGTAAATAAAACGCAAATTCCATGGAAATATGTTAGTTGCCTTCCAAGTTCAACGCGACAGATGACACGACAGAGATGCGCACATTGAGATGTCTCAGAAGCCAACTCTGCACACGTGCGCGTTCCTGCCGTAAAACTCCCGTGCACTTTCATCAAAAGGAAACGTGTAAGCGTCGGGGGTACGGCATTTGCAAATCGGCCGACAAACATCGGTCATCGTAATTGTGAGAGTTCTGAGACATTATTTACACCAAATCAAAACACAGTTCTTGAGTTTTGGCAGATTTGTCAGTTTTGCAGACTATGCCAAAACGCAAGAAC
>JAHLJT010000838.1:0-28874 GCA_031308135.1 Acheta domesticus
AATAATATAATAATAATAAAAATGCCTTTATTAATGGCGAGGCTCAGGCCATAGGGCCTGCTCTTCCGCCTAACCACTCAATCACATTAATAACAGAGAAATAATATTTTAGAGAGGGGGAGGGCCAGCTGTACATTACATCTGGGAGAGCAAACTATGGACCACCCCGGCATACGCCTTAAGCGATTGAGTAAACCCCAGAAAACCTCAATCAGGATGGCGGCTAAAGGCCGAACATTAAGAACAAAGAGACTCTCAACTGCGTATTTTTCCTTACTGACGCATGTCAAAAGGAACGTAGCGCAGATAATCTCCTCCCCCATACCTCACCCCAGTTTTTAATGCTTTTTTGACCAAGTAATAAATAATGAATAAATCAAACAAAAACGTAAATGTAACTTTACCTATGCACAAAAATTAAAGAAATGTAGCCCATTTTATTTAGCATCGTCTCCTGTATTATTTCAGTAGTATACACCTTTGCGTTCCGGCTCTCACCACGCAACCAAAACTTTAATAATGAAGTCACTAAAGAAAGAGAATTTCACGGAGACTGACGAATTCCACTTTGACTTTGAAAATATGAATGATTTGTTTAAAAAACGCATCCAATTATTCAAGTTCAAATGCAACCAGCAACACTTGCCAAAGTTTTCGTCAAAGTAATTTCCTAAACAAATAATTTTTAAGGCCTTAATAACTAAAACCTTGAGGCCAAAGGCCTCAAAGAAATGTTTTTCACACCATAATCTACATGATGAGACATTTTCCGATCTATTCAATTAACTTTTTGGTTCCACGCTTCAATACTATCAAGGCCACCTCAATATTTCAGCTCTTCCTTTTTTGTATTTATTTCTACCTGTTCGACATGTTTGTCTTTCAGGGGTTTGGACATTACAAACAAATAACTGGCGATTTGATGTTCACTGGAACCTGTAGTAGGAATTATTAACAATTAAATTTTTGAAAAAGGTTATGCTATAAAAAAGAAGTTTGTAAAAAAGATTTTGAATATAAGGATAATATGTTGTAAATGTAGTAATTATGGTGGATGAAATATATCTTTAGGAAATTTTGATAGTATACGTCGAGGAAAATGATATGTTTGACCTAAATTGAAAGTGCGGGTCTGTTCTAAGTCATCTAAGGAGTTGAAAAATTTAAGGCTTTGTGAACGAATTCGGGAGTGGATAGTGTCAATTTTCAGTTCATTATGGAGTTGAGAGTTGGGAATATACCAGGGTGCGTGAAATATTTTCCTGATGAATTTATTTTGGAGAATTTGTAATTTATTAATATGGGTTTTGGCAGCATTGGACCAGATGGGGCAAGCATAAGTAAGGGTAGGACGAATAATTTTGGTATATATTAATTTTGCTGAATGAATGTTTACAGGGGATTTATAATTAATGAGGGAGTGTAATTTATAAATTTTAGTATTAGTTTTATGTATAATGTTTTTAATATGGGCATTCCATTTAAGTTTAGTGTCTAAGAGGAGTCCAAGATATTTAATAGGTGTGTTGGGTGATATCCAGGTTATAGCTTGATTAAGAATTAATATTTATGCAGGGGTGATTGGTTTACAGAGTGTGAAGATTTTAGCTTGATATTTATTCATGTTAATTTTAATCTGCCACTTAGAAGTCCAATTTGTATAAAGTCGGAGGTCGGATTGTAGTCTATTTTTGGCAGTTGTTAAATTTTTATGACTAATGAAGAATGCAGTATCATCAGCAAAAAGGGCTAATTCTGAGTACGTAAAGTTGGGAATATCAGAGAGATAGATGTTAAAACGTAGAGGGGATAGACAGGACCCCTGAGGCACGCCCGCGCCAATTGAAAATAGTTGAGAAAAAGAATTAATTTTGACACGAAAAGTGCGATTAGAAAGAAAATTTTGAGTTTTTTTGAACAAATAAGTAGGAATTCCAATTTGGAATAATTTATAAATAAGACCATGATGCCAAATTTTGTCGAATGCTTTTTCGAAGCTCTTCCTGCTGCTAGCAATTTTTTGGCGACACGCTTAGAAAGCTTAGATTCGACAATCTTTATTTACGCTTTCTGTTAACACCGTAGTTTGTGCAGTCTGACGGGGTTTATTCGCATAATCATTAATTCAAGATTTGTTTTCCAGCAACAACTAGAAGTACTATAAGTCAGCGGGTTCAGACACGTAGCTTTCTCAAAAGTAAAAAGCTTTTCTAATATTTTTGTGACTCACGAGAAGCTAACAGATAGCTGTCAAAGAATATTGAATAATTACTTCAAATGTTGTCTTTAAGGAAGCGCTGTGAAAAGAAAGCTCTCCATGATACTGAAAAAATATTTATTGAAAATTTATTTTAAACATCAATTGCATTGTTTTTTATTTTATTTGATATTGTGTTAGTACATTGCAAGTTACCTTTATATATTTTCAAACAAATAAACACGTTTCGTTAACTACTTCCCTTCTTAAAATGGAAATATAAGAATAGGGATCTAATATAGGGTCTCTTACATGTGAGAGTTCTCGCACGGGTACGCAGAGGTAGTAGGGAAAAACTTGTATATGGCACAACACAAAGAATAAACGTTTTAAATTAGCTAAAGTAAAATAGCTTCAAATAAATGAAAAACAAAAATCAACTCGCGCTGGCTTACAATACTACGTGAATTAATTAAAAAAAGCAAGTAAATTTAAAATTATAGAAAGAATAGGAGACGTCACTCGACAACTGCCATCATTCGCAGTCCAAAGGCACGATTTAAATGTTGGTGGTGTCTGGAAGTATGTACGTCAACGCTCAGCTGCAAACTCATATTGTAAATAATTCATCGTTTGATACTAAACCCAAGGTGTCGGTTCGTTAAGATATTGAATATGCCAACATCGTTTGAGTAACGTTCCCATGTACCGAAATGAAGTCTAAGCCTATTAAATTGTTTCCAATGGTAACAAATTGTATTTAGTACTCAAAGGTGAAAATATTAGTTTATGTTTTGCCTCGGAATTGCTTTTCTTGAGGTACGTAAGAACGCTGAAAATAATTCAATACTTTTTAATACACAAATAATTTTTCAATTTTCGCACCCCAGCAAGCTGGCACCCTGACTCTCCAAAACCCCCTCTGTTCCACATAACAAATGAAGGAAAGTGAAATAATATTACAAAGAGTAGGGTTGTACTCGATCGGTATTTACGCGCTACTTTACTTTGCTTTCTGAAGAGTAAAAACCTTTTCTATTATGTTTGTGACTATCAAGGAAAGCGAAAAGCTAAATCTCAAGGAGGAGTGAATAATTTGTTCAAAGTTGTTTTTAAAGAAGTGTGAATTGTTCCGAGAACATTTCTCTATAATGCTGAATAAACGTTTATTGAAAATTTGTTTCCAACATCAATTGTATTGTTATTTATGTTTGATATTCTGCAAGTTCATTAGAAGTTACATTTATACATTAAAATATAAAAACGTTTCATTAACAACTTTACTTCTTAATTGAAAGGATAGACAAATGGATAGGGAAAGGGTGGGTTTTAACATGCGAGAGTTCTCGCACGGGTACGCAAGTAATTGCATATTTCTGATATTTTTTCTTTAATTGCATATTTTAACGTATGTGGCATATTTCTGTGCAAATATTGTAGGTTTTTTGTGTAGAAATGGATCGAAGTCAGATAATTTAATGTTCGTCTGATAAGTAATTAGTATTCTTCTGATAAGATTGTTTTCGCTTGAATCGATTTACTTCCTGAACGGCTGTTCGTGAGCATGAACTTAGTGAACTGAACCTAATGTTCGGAATCTTGTCAACAATGTTATTTGATCTCTCGCTTCTTACTTTCCCGTATACATACGTATATACAGAGTAATATACGTGTATGTAGGGAAAGTTATGTAATGCGCAAACAATGGCTAATTTTCGACAGAAAAAAAATCATTGCTGGACCATAATAACGAAAAAGTGGATAAATCCAGTTGCAAAATTAAGGGGGAAAATCCTCTAACACGTGGTGTAGCCAGAATCACTGATTTTTGCGCTCCTTCATACTGAAAAACCAATTGAAACCAAAACGTCCGTCCGTCCGTCCGTCCGTCCGTCCGTCCGTCTGTAAATAAACATAGTGCCTAACCACAAGTACGATTTCTTCCAAAACGAATATTTCCCAGTCTATCTGGATTTTGTTTATTATAATGATTGAAATGTATTTTTATACACGCGTTTTCAACTACAGTATAAATAAAGATTACCTGTAATAAATTTTATCTGTTGCTAATTATTTTTTGTTTATCGCGTGTTCTTAGTTTTAAGCGCACATATTGACTGCATTAGTTACATATATTTCCAATTTTAAATGCATGTTTGCATGCATATTGTTAACTATTTTAGTACATGAAGTTTCGCGGTATAATTATATAACTATAAAAAATTGATTTGAATGCAGTATCTAAAGTGAATTTATTGTGACATATTTTCGTTTGGATGTCAAATGTATCTTCTACACTGCAACAAAACTAACTAAAAGAAATACAGTTTATTAACACACTGAAAAACCTTTTCTCTCAGTGAACCTAAAAGACATTTTTTGTAAAACATTTTAATTTTATGTGGGTTTGTGCGTCAAATAGGATTCTCTAGTTGGAAATAAAATTTCTACAAACTGATAAGTTTGTTTTCCATTAGGCAAACCCAAGTTTTTGATAAACGCTCAATTTTTTTATTTTTGTTGGAATTTTAAATATTACAGCAATAAGGTGAAAAATATTTCAAGAGTCGAACACGACAAAACAATAAAACACTCATAAAATGGCGAAAATTATGAGATTTTTTAAAGATATTACATTAAAATAATTAGTTCTAAAACAGGCATTACAAAAATAAAGACTGTGTCTGTTTTGGATTTAATGAATGTGGTTTATTTTCGTTGCTTTATATTCGTTATTCAACATAATCGCTAACGCAATTTTAAAAATATCATTTATTTATAACAAATTACACATAATGATCGTCTTTTTTCATTATGTTATAACAGAATACTGTACAACTGTGCATTAAGTAAAAAAAACTGTAGAGGCACACTGCAAAACACTTCCGTTAAAAAGAAAATTTGAATCCATTCTCAGCAATGCACTAAACAAATGCACATACTATGACACTACGCAAATAAACAGCTATTTTTCTTCAAATAATTAACAGAACGTTCTTTTGAAAACTTCTATTCAAATTTTGTTTACCTAAGACCTTTACAGTACAAATTTTTCCAACAATAATTTCTTGAGATTCTTCCACTTGCTTAGATTTGAATCCAGAACTCTGTTCTTTTTGGCGTCCACATACACATCACGTTGCTACACAATGTTCAGCACAGAAATCATTTGACGTGCGTCATTCCCACTTTACCTAGAAACAGTACCGGCATTTCAGGTTTCTCGCTTGAGCAAATCGCAAGTAACAAATTCAGCATGTCATTAACACTCACGCTACATCCCATGTCACCCTACATGTTTCCTGCCCCTCTCATCATAGCCACTTTCCCAAATCCCAAGGCTCCCCCTTGTACAGCCATTTTGCCAAAATTTTGCATTCCATAACCACCATTCATACGGGCTCCAAAGTGTTTTCCCATTCCACATCCACCGTACTTACACACACCGCCCATTCCCATTCCATAACCACCCATTCCCATTCCATATCCGCCCATTCCCATTCCATAACCACCCATTCCCATTCCATACCCGCCCATTCCCATGCCAGGGTCCGCCCATTCCCATTCCCATAACCGCCCACATCCATACCCGCTCATTCCATACCCGCCCACCTCCATACCCGCCGTATTTTCCCATTCCATATCCGCTTATTCCCCATTCCATATCCGCCCATTCCCATTCCATACCCGCCGTATTTTCCCATTCCATATCCGCCCATTCCATTCCATATCCGCCCATTCCCATTCCATATCCGCCCATTTCCCATTCCATATCCGCCCATTCCATATCCGCCCATTCCATATCCGCCCGATTCCCATTCCAGGTCCAACCATTCCCATTCCAGGTCCGCCCATTCCCATTCCATATCCGCCCATTCCATATCCGCCCATTCCATATCCGCCCATTCCCATTCCTGGTCCAACCATTCCCATTCCAGGTCCGCCCATTCCCCATTCCATATCCGCCCATTCCATATCCGCCCATTCCATATCCGCCCAATCCATATCCTCCCATTCCATACCCGCCGTATTTTCCCATTCCATATCCGCCCATTCCCATTCCGTATCCACCTATTCCCATTCCATATCCACCCATTCCATTCCAGGTCCAACCATTCCCATTCCAGGTCCAATCATTTCCCATTCCAGGTCCGCCCATTCCCATTCCATATCCGCCCATTCCATATCCGCCCGTTCCATATCCGCCCATTCCATATCCGCCCATTCCATATCCGCCAATTCCATATCCTCCCATTCCATACCCGCCGTATTTTCCCATTCCATATCCGCCCATTCCCATTCCGTATCCGCCTATTCCCATTCCATATCCACCCATTCCCATTCCAGGTCCGCCCATTCCCATTCCATATCCGCCCATTCCATATCCGCCCATTCCATATCCGCCCAACTCATATCCTCCGCATTCCATACCCGCCGTATTTTTCCCATTCCATATCCGCCCATTCCCATTCCGTATCCGCCTATTCCCATTCCATATCCACCCCATTCCCATTCCAGGTCCAACCCATTCCCATTCCAGGTCCGCCCATTCCCATTCCATATCCGCCCATTTCCATACCCACCGTATTTTCCCATTCCATATCCACCCATTCCCATTCCATATCCGCCCCATTCCCATTCCATACCGCCCATTCCCATTCCATATCCGCCCATGTCCCATTCCAGGTCCGCCCATTCCCATTCCATATCCGCCCATTCCATATCCGCCCATTCCATACCCGCCCATTCCATATCCGCCCAATCCATATCCTCCCATTCCATACCCGCCGTATTTTCCAATTCCATATCCGCCCATTCCCATTCCGTATCCGCCTATTCCCATTCCATATCCACCCATTCCCATTCCAGGTCCAACCATTCCCATTCCAGTCCAACCATTCACATTCCATATCCGCCCATTCCCATTCCATAACCGCCGTATTTTCCCATTTCCATATCCGCCCATTCCCCATTCCAGGTCCAACCATTCCCATTCCAGGTCCGCCCATTCCCATTCCATATCCGCCCATTCCCTACCCGCCGTATTTTCCCATTCCATATCCGCCCATTCCCATTCCATATCCGCCTATTCCCATTCCATATCCGCCCATTGCCATTCCAGGTCCAACCATTCCCATTCCAGGTCCGCCCATTCCCATTCCATATCCGCCCATTACCATTCCATACCCGCCGTATTTTCCCATTCCATATCCGCCTATTCCCATTCCATATTCCGCCCATTCCCATTCCATATCCGCCCATTCCCATTCCATATCCGCCCATTCCCATTCCATATCCGCCATTCCCATTCCAGGTCCAATCATTCCCATTCCATAGCCGCCCATTCCATACCCGCCGTATTTACCCATTCCATATCCGCCCAATCCCATGCCAGGTCCACCCATTCCCATTCCATAACCGCCCATTCCATACCCGCTCATTCCATACCCGCCGTACTTTCCCATTCCATATCCGCCCATTCCCATTCCATACCCACCCAATCCCATTCCATATCCGCCCATTCCATATCCACCCATTCCATATCCGCCGTATTTGCCTATTCCGTGTCCTCCCATTCCATACCCTCCCATTTGATAACCTGCCGTTCCATAACCTCCATACATACCTAGACCGCCATAACTACCCATTCCGTATCCGCCATACATGCCATGACCGCCGGATATTCCATATCCACCGTATCCATATCCAGGATATCCACCACATCCAGCGTATCCACCGTACCCACCGTATCCACCGAGTGCACAGTATCCACCGAGTCCACCATATCCGCCGTATCCACCGTATCCGCCGTATCCACCGAGTCCACCATATCCGCCGTATCCGCCGTATCCACCGAGTCCACCATATCCGCCGTATCCGCCGTATCCACCGAGTCCACCATATCCGCCGTATCCACCGTATCCGCCGTATCCACCGAGTCCACCATATCCGCCGTATCCACCGTATCCGCCGTATCCACCGAGTCCACCATATCCGCCGTATCCACCGTATCCGCCGTATCCACCGAGTCCACCATATCCGCCGTATCCACCGTATCCACCATATCCACCGAGTCCACCATATCCTCCGAGTGGCACCATATCCACCGTATCCGCCGTATCCGCCGTATCCACCATATCCACCGTATCCACCATATCCACCGAGTCCACCATATCCTCCGAGTGCACCATATCCACCATATCCCCCGTATATGCCGCATCCGCCATATCCACCGAGTCCACCACATCCACCGTATCCACCGAGTCCACCGTATCCACCATATCCACCGAGTCCACCATATCCACCGTATCCGCCGTATCCAACCGTATCCACCATATCCTCCGAGTCCACCATATCCACCGTATCCGCCGTATCCGCCGTATCCACCATATCCGCCGTATCCACCATATCACGCCGTATCCACCGTATGCACCATATCCACCGAGTCCACCATATCCTCCGAGTGCACCATATCCCCCGTATCCGCCGCAACCGCCATATCCACCGAGTCCACCACATCCACCGTATCCACCGAGTCCCACCGTATCCACCATATCCACCGAGTCCACCATATCCACCGTATCCGCCGTATCCACCATATCCGCCGTATCCCCCATATCCACCGTATCCACCATATCCAGCGAGTCCACCGTATCCACCATATCCACCGTATCCGCCGTATCCCCCCGAGTCCGCCGTATCCGCCGAACATGCCTTGTCCACCATATCCACTATACATTCCCATTCCACCATATTTGCCATATCCTACCCCGTGCATGCCATATCCTCCTCCATACCCACCGTAACCTAAATTGTGAGTGCCGTAGCCACCGTACATGCCGTAACCACTGGACATGCCATACCCGGCGGGTGCGCCATATACACCGGACATTCCGCGCCCTCCATATCCAGTCCCTGAAGAGAAAAATTATCAGAAAATATTACTTGCATATGAAAGAACATTTTATGAATGTGTGCATAGGTACAAGTGTAAATTTGTAATGTACATTGGCATACACTGTTATCAAATCTGAAACGGAATGAAATTTGGAATAACATCCTCTATCAGGGGTGTCAACGTAAGAATATTCAGATTGCATGGTTGGCCCTGGGACACTGCACGTGTAAGGACGCTGATGCTCCTCTTGAAGCAGGTTGGAGAGCATAGATTCAACTAGTGGTAGAAACAGAATGGCACAGACTTTCCCGGATTAGTTTCCTATTTCATTTGGTCTCGGTTAGCTATTCAGACGGGCCACATACTTTTGCCAGCTGCCATCTATCTGCGCCCAAACTACATTTTTTTTGGCATCTTCTTAATGTTTTGGTTTCCTAATAGAACAAAAATATTATTTTAAGAATATTCAACAACAGTAAAACCTCGTCCTCAATGGCAATTTTCTTTCAAAAATTATGAACTGTTTTTAAGAAAATGGCGTTTTCAGCGTTTCTGAAAATTCAAATTTGAGGCTGTTTTTCATAGAAAATTTTTGAGTTATCGAAAAAACTGCATTTGAAGTCATTTGAACCACTTTAACGCACAAATATAATAGTGTTTACAAATTGCTGGAAATGTGTATATTAACGGTGTCTTTCGGTAACGGAAATCTTCAAAAAAATTACGTTTGTGTAACTTTTTAAAAAAGGGAAATATACTCCTAAGTAAACTTTACGTAATATTAAATAGTGCAATTAGTACTATCCGCTCGAAAAGTTTAAAGAAAAAAAATGTAGCCATTTTTGACAAAATGACGTTTGAGCGTTTGTGAAAATGCGGAATTTCGCGCTAGTTTTCACAGAAAACGCTTGAGTTTTTCAGAATCGTTATAAGACATTATTCAAAGCACATGTACTCATAAATATAATAATGTGAACAAATGACCACTCATGCAAATATTAACGACCTGAGAGACAATGAAACCAATTTTCATCTTTGTAATTGTTGAAAAAATAACAAAAGAATAGAGAAATATGGCGTTCATGACATCTCTTAAGGTACATTAAGCATTATCCGTACCAAAAGTTTCAAGAAAAAAATTGAACCCGTTCCTGAGAAAATCTTATTTTTATAATTATTTTAAATTGCACAAATTGCACGCAATATTGCGCGAAATGTACTCAAATTTTCAAAAAAGGAAGGAAGGAAAAAACTATCTTAGTTTTGCAGTTGTAGGAAGAGGCCGAAGAAAATTAACACATTCGCAATTTAGAATTAATCGTGAAATTTGGACGCATGCTACCTTTATAGATGTATTTTACTCTATTCTTATAAGAAATTTAAAGAAAAAAAATTGAAGACATTTTTGAGAAAATGCCCAGGGTGTTTCATGTAAAGTACTTTTTCAAAATCTCAAAGCTTCGACTCAAGCCAGATGGACATGGGTTTCTTCCCTTTGAAAAAAAAAGTATTTAACGGCTTAGGCGCTAGTGATGTTCACGGACGGACAGACCAACAGACAGACGATTTCGATTAATTTTTCGGTATTGTAATCTACGGTGTGATTGGAAGCACGAATACAGGTTCAATAAGAACGACAGCAAATTCAGATAACATATTTTATTAAAATTGAGATGATAATGGTGATGCATGTGAATGAATGATTATTTTACATGAATTTTAACAATTTTTGAGCTATTATTGAGCTAACAATTATTGAGCTTGCGACACTATTGGCACTAATTGAAATGCTCACAAGGAAAACTAGTGGTGCAACATAATGGCACAGACTTTCTCGTATTAGTTTTCTATTTCCTTCGCTAGCTATTTGTGATTGCCACATACTCTTTCTTGCCAGCTGCCATCTATAACCGATAAAAGTGCACTTCTTTGTCAGTTTCATAATTTTTCGTATGCTATTGGTAGAACGGAAATATTAATTTTAGAAAATTAAAGAACACAGAAACCTAGTCGTAAATGGTAATTTTCTTTTAAAAATTATGTGCCGTTTTAAAAAAAAATGCGTTTTAGCGCTACTAAAAATGCGAAATGTGAAGCTCATTTTCAGAGAAAACTTTTGAGTTTTCAAAATACTTTATTTGAACTTATTTGAAGCACTTACACTCACAAATATAATAATCTTTACAAGTAGCTGGTAATGTGCATATTAAAGATGTGAAAGATCTTTCAAAAAAATTATATTTATATAATTTTTGAAAAACCAAAAAAATAACACAAAATAAACTTTACGCCATATTAAAGAGTGTAAATAGCGCTATCCGTTACAAAATTTTCAAGAAGACATTTGCAGCCATATATGAGGAAATGGCGTTTGAGCGTTTCTGAAAATGCGGAATTTTGAGCTACTTTTCATAGAAATCGGTTGTCTTTTCCAGAAACTTTACTTGACATTATTTAAAGCTCCTGTATCCCTTAATATAATAATGTCAACAAATGAAGGCTAATGTAATAATTAACGACGTGAGAGACCGATAAAAAAATAGTTTTCCAATATTTGAAAAAACAAAAGAAGAAAGCAATACGGCGTTTTTCTCATCTCATAAAATACATTAGGCTATACCCACCGAAAGTTTGAAGAAAAAATTTGGAGCTAACTTATAGAAAATCTTGTTTTTGTAATTTTTTAAAATTGCACATTTTGCACGCAATACTGCGCGAAAACTACTAAAATTTTCAAACAAATGCACTTGACCTTAATGAAGAAACTCACTTTGGACAACGAATTTTATTTAAAATAA
The DNA here is from genome assembly GCA_031308135.1 of Acheta domesticus. Lineage (NCBI taxonomy): Eukaryota > Metazoa > Arthropoda > Insecta > Orthoptera > Gryllidae > Acheta > Acheta domesticus. The sequence continues at coordinate 11,894 of JAHLJT010000838.1, forward strand.
AAATCTCTATCTTCAATTTTGTAGTTTCAGAAAGACGCCGAAAAAAATTGCAATTTTCAAAAATTCAGAATTATCTGTGGAAATCGAACCTATGCCACCTTAATGAGGGTATTTTACTCTATTCTCATAAGAAATGTATAGAAAAATTTGGAGCCGTTTTTGAGAAAAGTTTGAAAATGTCGGGGGGGGGGTCATGTAAAGTACCCCCAAATTGTACAGAATCTTTTTCAAAATCTCAAAGCTTAGACTCGAACCAGATCGACTGGGGAATATCCATTTTGTAAGAAATCGTACGTATGGTTTAGGCGCTAGCAGTGTTCACAGACGGACGGACAGACGGACGTTTTCCTTTCAATTGGTATTTCGGTATCAAGGACCTAGAAAACAGGGTTTCTGGCCTCACCACGTGTTAGGGGACTTTTTTCCTAATTTAGCAACTGGTTTTATCCACTTTTTCGTTATCATGGTCCGGCAATTAATTTTTTTTCCGCCGAAAATTGCCCATTTTTTCGCGCAGCATTACATCACTTTCCCTAACTACGTATATCACTCCGTGTATACCGACGTATACGGGAGAGTAAAAACATTTTGCCACTACAAATAAAATGCTGTTGGTTGTCTCTACTTTCTCAGATTCCTTAGTTTTAAAGTCTTTCCGCATCTCAGCGGGCAAACGGAGGTGATGAGAACCCAATCAAGGGTCATGTTCAAAATTCTTACGGTTATGGTGTCGTCTGGGATACCTTGCTGGGCGGCAGGACGCCTGGGCGCCGGCGGCGTGCTGCGCGGCGATGTCGAAGCGAGGCGGGCACGCCCCAATTCTGGATCGGTCACTGCCGCCTGTGGTGGTATTGAGTGATGAGCAACCAACGACCCGTCTCGGTCGTCGCTCGTTTACCCAGGCCGGATACACAAGGACAACGCACAACCGTAGGGCCCACTGTGACGTCGGCGATATCACGTTGGTATGGCGATAAATAGCCTGATTCCCGAATAACCGCAAAGTGCCAGACGGAGCACCAGTTACTGAACTCAAGGGATGGAGTTCTTACTCTGAGTCAGGTGCCGAAAGTAAATACCAGTCCAGCTCGAGGCGTCAATCAAATGAATGACTTCGAGACGCAAGACAAGTGCGGGCTTGTGACCAATTGCTTGCAAGTCAAAATAAAACATAGTTCTTGGCCAAACCAAAGTCAAAAGAAAGTCCGGAGCCTCTAAACCAAGCCAAAGTTAGTGATTCCGCAGCCTCACTTACGATAGAACAAAAGTTTCGCTCCCCCTCTTCCGATACTAGTCCCTCACTCTGATTGGTTAAAATAAGCACAGGGCGCTGCGGCGGAGTGATATTCTGACCAATGATGCGTTTTCTCATGCAACAAAAAACTGCCGTTACCTTTCTCGGTGCGACGGTTGATACGCGGCCGTACGCGGGGGCGGGGGTATGCCCTTCAGCTTCCGGTCAATGACCCCATCTCGATCAGGTTTTTGTCCCTGATCCTTTGAGCAAATGCTGAGATGGCCCCTTGTTTTGCTTCTGGACGTAAATGTAGCTTCACTGTGCGCACTTTTTGTTGACCACTCCTTTTGCTTGTAGTTCATTTACAGTTGAAATTCATTTTCTATAACTTGGGAACAAACATTTTTCAAATATTTTTATTTTTCTAAAATAATTATTTCTAAATTCTTGTTTCTAGTTTCTCAATTTTTTAAAAAATTCTGGGCCTCAAGAAAATGTGCGCAGATCAATCTCTTTCCCCACACGTCATATACACTTTTTACTCTCTTTTTGACAAATAAATAAATAAATAAATGCCCTTCCTTCGCGGTCAGTGGTATGCAGCGGTGGCCTAGAATGGTGTCGGCAACGGCGGCGCGGCAGTCTCTTAAGATTGAAGTAGAAACCGTTTGACCGGCACGCATGTGAACGTTAAAAATTGCTAGCCCGTAGAATTTTTTCGGGGGAGGGTGGCTTGAGGGGTGTCTCTTGAAAAATTCCCGGCATATTTTTGGAGTACCGCGGCCGCGCAAATGAAAAGAATACACTCTACCCTTCTAACCGTGCGTTCGAACGGTACCTTTTCACAATACGGCGGCAGCGTCGCTGCGTTCTTTGACTATTCTCTGACGTCAAGCCGAAACAGAGCAAGTCATCTCGCGCAATGACATCTCATGACATCTCGCGTCTCGGAGTCCTTATTGCGAAAAAAAGCGCTCCTTACAGCGGGCCTCTGAGGGGGTCATATAAACCCGCCCGCGCTCTTTGGGGTCGGCCGCGGCGGCGCGGGGGAGAAAGAGTGGTCAGGCCGACGCAAGTCACGTACTACTCCCGACACCCGAGCCGCGTCAACTGTCTTAATTATCACGATCAATTATCTCAATGAAGTTGGCCATGTCCTTCTGTCTGTGAACAACGCTAGCGACAAAACCGTTTAACCGATTTTCTCCAAAAATTGATACTCCCCAATCGATCGGAATGATCTTGCGGCTCCTTGAATTGAAACCGATATTTTAATTTGGAGGGTACTCGGCATGAAGCCCCTGGGACAATTTGAAAACTTTCAAAAAAATGGCGCCAACAATTTTGACTAAAGTTTGTTGTTGGATAGTCTGAAGGTCATTTAAGAGAATGGCGTAGGTTTCACATTGGTTGAAAACTCGAGATTTTTTCGAAAATTGAAAAAAAAAATTCGGCATCTTCCTACAACTACAATTATGAAGATACAATTTAGACAGATCTTACAACAACTTACAATAGATCTTAATGAAATGTGTTCATATAAAATAGGTTTTCAACTAAGGCCCTGTTAAATTCTTCAAAAACATACGTATTTTTTTAGAAAAATTGTGTCAAACATAAACAATTTTTTTTCCTTTAAACCTTTTTTCTGGAAAACTGCACAACGTTTTTTTATTAAACTGGGACCTGACATAGCATAAAGGAAGCTTAAGAGAATCGAGCAGATTCCATGTTCGTTGAAATGCCTGATTTTGCAAAAAATTAAAAAAATTTGGCGTCTTTCCATAACTACAATTGTGAAGACACGATTGTTTTTCTTAATGAAATATGCTCATCAAAAACAGATCTTCAAATAAGGTTATGTTGAATTTTTTGAAAATATGAGTAGTTTTTTCTATAATTTCCTGACAAACATAATAGCCCGCTCGGAATTGACTGCGCTTCGTTTTCGTCGTAGGGCCGAATTTATGAACCTCTGCCAGGGGCCTGCCAGGCCTAGCAGGCTGCCAGGGTTCGGTTTTGCGATCTATGAACGGCCCCCAGCGCTAGCTGGCCCCTAGCAAGCCCCCAGCAGCGGCTCTCTGCTGGCAGCGGCATGCTGGTCCTGCCAGGAGTCCCCCAGCCTGCCCCCACATGTGATTTTACTCCCTCCGTGTGTTGTTGTGGTCTACTATATTAGTATTTTACCGACTTTGCATGATTTTGGACCTTCTTCTTGATTTACGGCAACCTAGCACACGTTTTGGACTTGTCAATCGGATATACGGCGAATTTTAGCTTTCTCTTTTGGACCGTTCTTTTACATACGGTAACATAACCTGCAAGATTGACGTGAAATCTGATTACGACACTGCTAACATTTTTTATATCAAGGTAATTGAATATAAAGCAAAGTTCTTATGTATCTTGTGGATTGAGGCTTGACTTTGAATATTAGTTGTTTTTTTTGCGGACATGGTATTGTTTCAGGATATGGATGATTTGTATGAATTTATAGAATTCGTGCAGGATGTTGTAGAGTGGGGGAGACGACTGCCACGTAGGTTCATTCGAGATTTGGCGAATCCATTAGAACATTTTTCTGAAAGGCAATTTCAGGAAAGGTATAGATTTCAGAAAAGAACGGTCGTAGAATTCCTGTACCCTTTAATGAATGCATTATTAAAGCCAGATAATCGCGGAAGACCGGTACCCGTGATGATAAAACTTTTGTCTCCGTGAAGGGAGCGTGTCTCTTCTTTTTCAACATTTTTAATTCACACGAAACACTGGATAAGCACTCGCGAAACACTGGATAAACTGAACGAGACACGTTGATTCTATTCAATGGAAACAATGCTCGGACCACGCGGGACACGAAAACAAGAAGAAACAGTTGAACCAACCTTATACCAACTCTCACAAGGTGAAACTACTTGTGTATCAGAGTCATTTCGTCGATAATAACGTGCATAATACATTTACATAAAGGCACATATTTATAAAAGGGAATGTGGGTCGAAACAAACAATTCATTTAATTTATATTAATAATATTTGGACTGTAAATAATGGCTTTCGAATGCGTAATATTGGTACCACTCTCTCAGGCATTTCCTTGTTTCCAACAATGTTGCCAGTGCGCCTCCAAACTAGCCCCCAGAACTCTGCTACCTGGGAGAGAGGTAGGGGACGATTTCAAATTCCAGCCGCCCTCTTCCTCCCAGCAAGCCCCCAGCTGGCAGACCCCTGGGAGCTCTGCTGGCAGACGTTTATAAATATGACCCGTATTCTTACAACTACAATTTTAAAAATACAATTTTTTTCTCAATTAAATGTATTTATCAAAATTACATCTTCTAATAAGATCATACTTAATGTTTTTAAAATACGAGTAGTTTTTCTGTAATTTTGTAACAACCATAATTGCACGCTGTAAATTTACTGCGATTCGGACATCTGGGACAACTTAGAATTTGCAGTTTTGTATATAATTTCTTTGTTCGTTTCTTACATTCGTCCTTTTGTTATACATTTACACATTAATATTGTAGAAATTGTTTATTTTGAAATATTTCAAATAAAAAGTAAAAAAGTAAATAGCTCTCAGAATTGCGACAATGCAGGGTCTGCAACAATGGAATTCCGTTTGCGCTCGCGAATATCTGTGAATTACGTGTCATTGTTGTGACCTGATGGAGCTGTAAGAAAAGTAGTTATAATTGTCTAATTTATGTTATTTGCATGAAAATATTTTGTTTTCGCTCCAAATGCTGTACCAGTAGTGAGCAGAGTATTTGTTGCATAGCTTTAGAATACTCTTCTCTAATCATGGCCCTATGAAATGCATTTCTGTGTTGTCCGGGGTATCAGGCTTCTTTTTCAAATACGAGTTTACAAAACCTTTGTATTCTACTTTTGTGCATTTGTAGAATTCGCATAGTTCTCACAACACTGCGATGGAAACAGTGATTTGTTCGCTTGTTGGTTAAATTAGACGTTTTCAAATAATAGCTAATATGTTAGTAGCGCTTAATGTGCAATATTTCAGTACTGCGTAGCTCTTTCCAATAACGCGGAAAAGTATGTGCTGTTGTAGCATCCCCTAGTTTTCAATTTCAATACGTTTTTTACAAAATAAATAATTTTTTCAACTTAAAATTTATCGCTTTTTCTATTTCATTAGAATTATGCCCTTTTCTTCTTCAATAGAAAGATAGAGAGCAGAACATGAAGATTGGTCTTGCGATTCTCGTATCATCGCCACCTGTTGTTTCTTCCTACGTCTATCAGACATAGACAGCATCTAGCTATTATGCGACAATTGCATCACGTAATAGTTCCAAGAATAAACCCCCGGGATTTCGATATTCTTCATTTTGAATAAGATTCAATTTTCGTTCGTCTTTTCTTAGAAAATTATTTAAGCAACACTCCTGTTGAGAGGATTTTTGACACTGTTTAATGTTTGGACCGATAATCGAAATGAATTAAATCTAAGCGTTGTAAAATCTGAGTTATTTGTACAGTTGAACTACGACTTGACTGTGATCAATATATAGCGAAAAATATAGCTGAAAAAAATAGAACGTTAGCAAAGCGTGAGTTACACTATTTTATTAAATGTGAATTATTTATGGATCAATAAGAAACGAAGAAATTAAATATATTTTAAAGGAATGAACAAAAGTCCGTGTCAATTTTTTTAGAGTTCAGTACTGTAGAAAACTTTTTTAATTTATTACCCTCCCTCTCCGGTCACAGGGATCTCCGGTTTTCTGGAGTTAGCAAGGTGGCAAACCCTATATTTATGCCACAATTTTTCTCTCTATTAACACATTTCAGTCATCAGTTTTTGTAAAACTCATTTGCAGTCGTAAAATATTTGATACGAAAAACGTTTCAAGTAAAAGATTTTTTTTATTCAAAACTTAAATATATTTTTGGCATTGAATTCATTGTATAAGTTTATAAAATGTATCAGGAATATATGTTAGTAATTATAGTTATTATTGAACACTATGGAATTGTAATATTCTACAAATAGTGTTAGTTTACATCATCGCGAAAAAAAACAGCTCTCATTGTCGCATTATCGGTGTGGCATTATCAGTATTTTTATCTCGAGTTCTCCAATCAGGGCGGCTCTGAGGTCGACTCAGCCTCCTTTCCAAATGAGTTCCAGGATCTTTCCTGGGGGTAAAGGCGGCCGGAGCGTTGTGCTCGCCAAACAACCTCCTCCTTGTGCCGACGGCGTTGAAAAGGTGGAGCCATACCTTTACCTCCCCTATGGGCCACATCGGCCTGCATGCATTTATACAGGGGGTACCTTTACTTTTATATTAACCAAGTTATGAGGAAAAATCTGCAAACGTTTTGTGAATATTTGGCAAATGTTTGTCTTCAAATACTGAGATCCCTTTCCGGCCCCGCGAGTGCACTTGTCCCGGCTGGGGCGGTGCCCTGCTAGTGGAAGATACTTGGCTGGGGGGAAAGCCCCGCTAGTCGGCGGTAGGTCGGCGCCAGATCTCGCCATCCAGCGGGGAAAAGATCATCGCCACCTGCCGGATAAAAACACGCACTACACTTACGGGACTAATGACCTGAGCAGTTGACGCGCCCGGAAACACAAATCAATCAATCAATCAAACCCGCGAGCGCGTTTGCCGGTGGAGAGCTGCGTGACCTTGTGTAGCAAACTGTTACAAGCACATTCAAAATATCCGTTATACCCTAGTCGCAAAAATCAAAATTACTCAAAACAACTCTTATCTGACATATGACAATATGTATATCATTGGATTCGTCTTTTTTACGCTCGTCATGATAGACTGAAAAAATATGTATAATTCCATTTAAAAAAACAAAGTTACCTCAAATATTTCGTAAAATACAAGTGATAAAACAAAATGAATTCACGTATCAATTAGGCCCATTCCCTCATGCACATCTGTGAAAACTGCATTGCAATAACTTTAACCGTTCAAAAGTTCCAGGAGGTGCTAAAGTTACGTGACTCATCCTGTATACTAAAATATAAAGAGTTGAGTTACAGCACGATAATCTCTGAATGTACTGAACCAACATCAATGACACGTATGTGCTAGCTTGCTTGGAAGGTCAGGAGTGCTATAGGCTATGATTTACAACCATAAACCTTAATATATTCACAAAATAATTACTTTTTCGTTATTTACGTTAGTAACACGCACTTAGCTCCTTAGCAACCAGCCATCTAAACAACGCTTTAAGAACGCATAGCAACGGCCATTAAAATGCTCGGAGGCCATTAAAATATTTTAGCGGACTTTCGGGTTTAGATTCTATCAGTGCTCGTAAATCTTGGGATAAATATGACTTTGACACAAAACACAATTTTGGGAATAAATGTAAACAATTGTCAGAGGAATATGTACCCTTTGCTCTTGCATATTGTTCATGGTCAAGTCTGCAAGTTCTTATCCCCGGCAAGCACCAAATACTCCAAAAACAAGAATGATCTTCAAAAGCAGGTATAAGTGATGGTCAGCCTCTAGTGAGAACTTAGTTACTTGCTCTTCCGATTATTTAGGCTTGTAATAAGCTTAGCTTTTTTCTTCAAATATTCATTAACTTTACAAAAATATATTCAAATAAATTTTAAATAATTAGCCTTCAGTAAGTACTATTATTTCAAATTAAAGGTAATGAATAACTTGCGTGGATACTCAGTCTTCTCACGTATTTTTATACATTTTTTCAGCATACAGCATAAAGTATGACCAGAGACTAGTTGGTTTGAATGTTTTTCATCGTTCGTTCAAAAATGCTAGCATAAATCTTCGTTAAAGCCTCGAACATCCCTTTTCGTTCGTCAATCACAGAATAAACATACGCTTTTTCATAAGTGGTTACAGATATAGAAGGCAACAAACTATATCTTGCATCGTCTGTTTCCTCCAGAATACCATTGGCACGAAAATATATGCTGATTCTTCGAAATTCCAGGACATTATTTCTCAATTAGATTGCATTAGCAAAAAAAAGGTATTCAACCTGTTTAATCACAAAGTATCCAGTACAACCAACCCTTGCTACAGAAAACCAGGAATAACGACAATTTTTTCTTAACTCATGAAAGTGATAAAATTTATTTTGAATAAGCGATAAACTAGAAATAACAAAAAACATTGTATGTGACTCGTCCTCTATTAGTCTTTAAGGACTCAGCCGGAAGGTTAACTACTTGGCTTCGCTATCGTTCCGCCTCGCAGTTAACCTTACGGCTTCGTCCTTAAAGACCCATTTAGAGGACTCGTGACATAAATAACAATTATGGACTTTTTTAGCCTAACATTAAGACATAGATTCAAAAGTACATCAATGTCCAATAGATAAGCTGCGCGCCACCAGAAGACTACTGAGGTCTACGATTGAGTTCATTAATGAACCGAATGCGTCTACCTGTAGGGTAGGTGAAGACTGTTGATTTACCGTCAATTATTTAATACAAAATGTTTACATTTAAGAATGATTATCACTGTTTTTCTTTCCTCTATTTATAAAAGTAACTTGAATATTGATTTTAATTGCGTCTAGGCGTGAATGTATTCAGTGTATTTATTTATTTATTTGGCCAAAAAACAGTAAAAACTGTATATACGTATGCGGGAAGAGACTATCTGCACACATTTTCTTGACGCCCAGAAAGAAAGAAAGAAAAAGCGCGAAATTAGCAACACTTGAAAAACTAGAAAAATAATTTAGAAAATTATTATTTTAGAAAAATAGAAATTAGAAAAAATTTTGTTCTCGATTTATATAAAATCGGTTTCAACGGTAAATGAGCTGCTAATATGACTTTTATGTATTCCTAACAAAATAGTAACGAACATTAGTTCTACTCCTACCACTACAAGGAAAAGGAGTGCTCAAGAAAACGTGCGCACAGTGAAGCTACATTTATGTCCAGATGCAAAACAAGGGACCATCGCATCATTTGCTCAATGGATCAGGAAAACTGGACAAAAACCTGATCAAGATGGGGTCATTGACCAAGAAGCTGAAGTACATTATTTGTTACAGCGTATTAAACTTTTTTTAAATGTATGGAAATACAAATGTAAACTAATTCATTACATATACTTTTTTTAAAAATAAACATTTTTCTTCTTGATCGATCAGTATTATCTTTAATTTATAGAACCAGTTATGTAGCAGAAAAGATTTTGCTTTTAACTTAATATTGTGTACCGACTTTAATTCTTTAATGTCATCTGGCAATGCGTTGTAAAGTAACGTACATGTATTGTATGTGGATTTCTTGTACTGAGCTGTTGATACTGACACTTGATGCACGTGATTTCTACGACGTGTGTTGTAATTATGAATATCAATATTGCATAACAATATGTACCCTCCGTTAACACGTTCACTGCCGCTGACGCTTTAGGGCTAAAATGTACCGAAAAAAAACTTGTAGGAAAATTCAATAGATCGCAGCACCATCAGCAGGAATTTACTTTACCGATAACGTCTGAACAAATGGTCCGAGTTTCGTATCTGTAAACGGCATTTGACTCCTGTTTATAATAGAATTTACGCTACGAAGCTCTTTTTCCAAAAAAACTAGCAGAAACTCGATTTTTAATTTTTTTCTTGTACTTCCAGGAACAATTTCAAAAATGTGGGCTTATAGCGCTATGGTGACACGCTTCCAGAATCCAACGCCGTGTCAAACATGCAAATAGGATAAATAGGAGCGTCGGAAAGTCAAATTCGAAAAACACCTCACCCCACTCCCCCTTTCCCCTTCCACGCCGCCGGGACATCCGCCCCTTGTGGCGGCGCGGCGCGGCCAAGCCGCCGAACAACGAGCCGCCGCGGCGACGGACGAGAAGGCCGAACTTTCGGGGGCAGCAAGCTAGGCACCCCGGCACTTCGCATCTCAATATATTTTTCCCCACATATGAAACTAGTGATGCTGTAATAGGGGCAAATGGTCTCGTATCATCTTTAATAGTAGTATAAAACTATTATCTTCATTCACATATTCCATCTTCCTTCGAATACCATGCCTGAGGTATCACTCAAAACACCGATCCCGCTTTGGTACTGATTTTTAAAAAAATGAACTAATTGCGTAAATATCACCCATATTTCATCTCCTCACATCGTATTGAGATAAATTTAACTCTAAGATCTTCCATTACCATTTCACTACCGGAAAGAACAAGCAGAGATAACGCTCTTTTATCCTACGACTCGATTATTCATTTCAAATGACGTGCCTAGCTTGCTGACCCCGAAAGTTCGCCCTTCTCGTCCGTCCGCTGCGGCGGCTCGTTGCTCGGCGGCTTGGCCGCGCCGCGCGGCCCACAAGGGGCGGATGTCCCTGTGCCTGGGGCATGGAAGGGGAAAGGGGGAGTGGGGTGAGGTGTTTTTCGAAATTTGACTTTCGGACTCTCCTATTTATCCGATTTGCATGTTTCACACGCGATGGATTCTGGAAGCGTGTCACCATCGCGCTATAAGCCCACATTTTTGAAATTGTTCCCGGAAGTACGAGAAAAAAAATAAAAATCGAGTTTCTGCTAGTTTTCTTGGAAAACGAGCTTTGTAGCGTAAATTCTATTTATAAACAGGAGTTCAAATGCCGTTTACAGATCTGAAAATCGGACCATTGGTTCAGACGTAATCGGTGAAGAAAAATTCACTAAATTTGGTGCTGCCGGGGGTGCGACAAATTGAACTAGTGTCGGTACATTTAGCCTTAAAGCGTCAGGTTTAGACGTGCAGCAGTGCCGCTGACGCTTATAAGCGTTACACAGTCATACAGGTCCTACTCTTATTTCTCAGGTGGCACTGTGGAACATTTCATATCGAATCAGCGGCAGTCAACGTGTTAAGTAGGTCAATTTTGACAAAGATTACAGATTCGAAAATAAATAGGCAAGATATGGTAAGATTCCAAGCTCAATGAAAAGAGCCTTGCAGAGATCACGTGGAAGGCATTTTTTCATTATTCGATATGATGTTCTTTTGCAATCGGAAGGTCTGAGTACTACAAGATGAACTTCCCCAGAATATTATACATATCTCAGGTGGGAATGCACATTTGCAAAGTAAACGCAACGAGCTGAATGAAGGCTGACAGAATTTGAAAGAATTCTGAATGCGTAACATAATGAACTTAATTAGTGTTTAATTCTGTTACATTATACATTCCATTTGAGGTTTGATTGAAATGAGAGACCTAGAAATTTTGTTACCTCAACATCAGCTAATTGCATATTGTTCATCTTTCAATGCAACATATCGGTTACATATAACAGAAAGAGGATAGAACCTAATATCGAACCTTGAGGGACACCATGCTCAATTGATAAAGAATGGAAACATAAGTATGTAATGACCTTTCGTGCCAGTATGGTATTTCTGCTCTTTGAGTCCGATGTTTAAGGTACGAAGTTATCCAATCTAGGGTAATACCACGAATTCCATACGAAGGTAATTTTGAAAGCAAGATGTTATGGTCAATAACGTCAAAAGCTTTCGAAAGATCTTAGAATGTTCCAATGGGTGCTTCATTTTGGTCTCTTGATAAAGCAACCTCTTTGAGAAAGAAGAAAAAAACAGTTTCCGAAGATTTTGATTTTCTAAAACCGTGTTGTGAGTCTGAAAACGCTTTGTTTCCTGACAAACGTTTCCATTCACGAGTAAAAAAGCCTCTCTAATATTTTTGAGAAAAATGACAAAAGAGAAATTGACCGGTAATTTTGAATTTCATTTTTGTTCCCTTTTTAAAAAGTGAATTAATTTTTGCTGTTTTGTAATTATCTGGAAAAATTAATGTACATAAAGAAGCATTGAAAATATGAGTTAACGGATGTATAAAGGCAGGTGCACAAGTTTTAATAAACAATCCAGAAATCCGTCTAAACCAGATGAATATTTTTTAGTCTACTGACTATTCTGAGGATTTCGTTGGGAGAAGTTTGGGAAATAAACATCGTATCGGAATTTTTTTGGAAGCGTGAGATGTTGAATTTTGTGGTTCTAGTCCGTTCGTGAAATCAGACGCAATTCTGGAAAAGTGTTTTTTAAAGAGATTGGCAACTTTTTCCGGATTACTCGTTTCTCTTTCATTATCCTTTAAAATATTCTCTACAAGGTATCGATATGATGTGGTTGTATTTTTGACGATTATCCCACATTGCTTTAGTTTTGTACTAGCGTTCAAAATATCAAAATTTTTCATAATTTTTGCCTGAAACTATTACTTTCCTTAAAATTCTTTGTATTCTCGGAGGTATACATGGAAACCGGGTGTTACGTTATGATGTTTAGAAATAAAGTAAAGCGTACGTTTGTTTTTACACGATGTTCTAATTCCTTGTGTGATCCAAGTATTACTTTTGCTTGAAATGTTTAATTTTCTCTTTTTAAGAGGATAGCATGCGTTAAAATGAATTGAAGTTTGGAGAAAAGTAAATAATGTTTTTCATTTGTGTCAACAGCGTTATAAACTGCGTCCCATGATTCCTTCACCAAGTATTCCGTAAATAATTTTATATTAACTTTAGTGAATGCTCTGCACATGCGTGTATTATTTATTGTGTCAGTGTTTATGTCCTTAGTAATTGTAAGAATGTGTGCATCGTGGTCACTGTAACCTAGATTATTCGTTATTATTTCATACGTAGTTGTGGTTTGTTAATTATAATGTGATCTAATGCTTTTTGCGATTTAAATGTATTCCGGGTAGGTACATTCACTGTAATATCTAAATTATTCGAATCTTTTGCATGTACCTGCACGGATGTGTGTACAAGAGAGAAGTATACTTATTTATGTATGAAATGTTTGGAAAACATTTTGCGACGGATGTTTGATATTGTGGTAAGAAGGTACATATGATTGCACGTTTGTGTTCTACGTGCAATAGTTACATGTTTAATTATAGTACATTAAGTATGATTGTTACCTATTTGTGAGTTGAACGAAAGAAATGAAAGTTATTGTGAATGATTTATGAGTTAGGCTGCAACTGTGACGGATGAATTTTTGTAGGGAAGTGTTTTATTACAGTGAAGAAAGCGTACCCTTTGCAGGTGAAGGAATGATTATTTAAATTAATGAAGGTAAGTTCGGAAGGAAGAATAATTGAAGTAAAACAATTGTGAGAAATGGAAGTAATTGAATATGTATTACGGTGCGATTTTTATAACTCTGCTCCTCTAGCCCCTGTAGCCACGATGGAATATCACATGGTATTCGAGGTCTTTCTCGGCCTTGCCTCTAAATGTTGCATGGTCGCAAGTACTGCTTGTTACGGTCGCGATCATGCGATGTCTAGTGGTACGACTGAGAAAGACGCGAAATACCGTGACATATTCCGTGTAGACGGCCTTGAGAGGCAGAGTTAGAAAAATTGCACTATAACCCTGTTGTTGAAAATGTAGGTAACAGAAAAAGTCTGATCAAACGTGGATTCACTGTGTGATCTTGGATTTTTTGAGATATTTTTCTTATCTAAGTGGTTAGTAGCACCTTTCCGTCACCCACTATTTATCAAGGAGCCTAAAACGAAGTCGAATTCAATTAAGAGCATTTTATATTTCAATTGTCTGGTCGTGGGGACAAATATCAATTTCAAACTTTTCTTTATAAATATGAGAGAAGAAAAAATAAGAAAAAAATGAGTTTTATGTGGCAAATGTATAATGTATTTATGAGTTTTAATGTGGCAAATGATAGGAAGTATAGGAATAATACATAAAATTACACAAAACTAATATGTGAGTGCATATATTTTATTTTCCAGGTTTTATTTTATTATTAATTTTAATTTTAACGAGAGTTACGTTTGTGGGCGGGAACTCCAGTTTTAAAATATATAAACATTTTTAGTGAGAAAAATGAGTGAAGAAGGCAAGAGTATTTCCAGGTAGGAGCAAGACAGAGAGAGGTTGGGTAAGAAGGAGCGGGGATACAATAGAATAGAGGTTCCGCTGCAGGGCGAGAATACATGAAATGCCTCTTCCTCTCTAATAAATTATTGTAATAAATACACCAGCAACGCGAGATACTTCAGCTAGTTTTACCATATTCTGCGTACGCAATATACGAGAAAGTAAAATAATTAAAGGCAATAAATATTTCGATCGCCCAGCAACGTAGGCGGCGGAGCTGGCAAGGACATACGCTACGGCCCACTGTTGCCAGCGCAGCTTCAAAGCAGCAAAGGATCGTTCATTTGGCATGTACATCTTATAACGTGGTAACACTGAGAGCGCTGGCAAACAAATGCAAATAGATCGAAAAATGTATAATAGTTATTAAATACTACAATATTGTAATATTATCTAAGTAAGCACCTTTTAACACTCCTTGGCAAGCAAGGAACTCCTTGGGAGGAACGAAAAACGTTCACTTTATCTCCCTGAGTATAGTACAGAGACGCCATGTTCTGCGTCGCGGAACTTTGCCACGTTTATGAAAATGAAAACAAATTATGATGCCATAATGTTATAATTAGACCGCAGAACTTCAATATTTTACTGTTTGGGCACATCGAAAGGAAATATGTATAACTTTCCTATCACCAATACAACCAATATAGCCTATTTTTATTTAGCATAATTGCATATTTCTGAATTTTTTTCAACTGCATATTTTTCAACGTCATATCTAGGCATATATATTTCAGGTTTGTGGGTCGAAGTAAAATATTTTCGTGTATTTTTACTTAAAAGAAAAGTGAATTAAGCCATGTCAATACCATAATTGGGCATTTCTGTCGAGTCATTCGAATCATATATTCACTGAAAGCTAGCAATTTTTATTATTTCATATATTACAAATATTGCAAAGTAAATTTAACAAACATTTTTTATTTGTTCAGTGTATCCTATTCGCTTTATAATCGTAAACATAAAGAATAACATATTTACAATTTTTGAATTTTCGGAGTTTTCAGCCAACATGAGACCTGCGACATTCTCTTAACGGTCTTCAGACTATCCAAGAAAAAAATGTAATTAAAATTGTTGGCGCCATTTTTTGAAAATGTCCGAGGGGCTTCATGTAAAGTACCTCTCAAAATTAAAATACATGTTTTAAATTCAAGGGGTCGCGACATCATTCATATCAATAGAAGAACATCAATTTTGAAGAAAATGGGATGAACGGTTCAGTCGCAAGCGTTGTTCACAGACGGACGGACGGACAGACCGATGGACGGACAGGTGTTTTGCCGTCAATCGAGTTTTCGGTGTCAAGGAGCCATAAAACGTGGATTGTGGCAGCACCACATGTTAGAAATTTTTTTCTAAATTTAGTATCTGGGTTTATCCACTTTTTTGTTACCAGGACCCTGTAATAAAAGTTTTTCTGTCAAAAATTCGTCGTTCTTTCGCGCTGCACTACATAAATTTCTCTTCTTAAGCGCGAGAAAATAAATGTTAGCTGAACTGACTTTCAATAGGAAATTGAGAAGAATTTTCATTGTTCTCAAAATATACAATTTACAAATTAATGATATTGACAATTTCCTATCTTATTTTACTTCTACAACACAGAACAAACTTTATACTCATTTGAGCTTTTTATCTAAATTTCCCCCTTGCCCCTATAAACTAAAATTTTTGTATTCTTAACTTAATCAAAACCAAACATATTTTACGTCGTTATTGGCAATTACCTCGACGTTTATTGTTATATCTACACTTAACAAAATTTCGCGTATTAAAAGATCTAGAATATATTTATTTAAATTTCATTAATATCAAAACTTTCTTCTACAAACCCACCCTCAATCTAAACAATTATTGTCTACAATTAAACGACTTTTAATAACAAATCTCTCATTCCTATTCTACAAGACTCTTCCTCCACTGCCCTAAATATTTTGAAAAACCTCAGCTACTAAGCTCTCATTTCCAGTCTTCCTTTATTGCTAATTCAATACATAATACTGAACTTCACAATCAGTTACCCGCACTCCTTCCCTTCCGAATTATAACGTTCTACAACTTATTCCTTTTATATCATCTACTAAAAATCATAAAATTATAAAAACTCAAAATTCACAGATTAATTGGGTGTGAACTAATTACAAATTAATCACGGAAAGTTTGAGGTAATAAATCCATTACAGCATTCACTAATATTTTGATTTCGTGTCGTTGTTTTCACTGTTTTCCTAATATTGGAAATTACTAAAATTATACCTATTTGTAAACCAAAGAACGATCCAAGATTTCCTTCAAATTATCGACCTATTAGTTCTTGGTACCTAGACTGAGAGATAAAGGAAATGTTTGGATGCTTCTGGGTATGTCGTCACTATCGAGAATAACTCGCCGTCACGCCCACGCATCTGCTTGAAGATAACGAGAAATAACCCTACATATTCTAATAAACAGCAGACTATTTATTAATATTTACTCGCAATAATGAACGACAATATCTGAAATCAAGTATCTTAGTTTTCTGCAAGGAGCTTTTTAAACAGAGTGATAATCCAGCTATAAATGTTTATAATAGCGCTCTGCAGGACATTTTAAACTGTACATAAGAGTAATCTCCTCATACATGATTTAACATTACTTGGACAGTACGATATCACATTTCATTTTATGAAATTCAATCACCCCCCAGTTATTCCGAAAAAAATGAAAAAACGAAATTAAGAAAAGAAAAAATAAACATATTCCTTCACTTTGTTTTGAAACAAGAATATTGAGCCACCACTTTTTCGACTTTCGGTTGTAAAGTTCAGCAG
>JAHLJT010000839.1:0-40881 GCA_031308135.1 Acheta domesticus
ACCTTATCAATAACTCTAAGAAACTAAGAATCGGTTAACCACCGATATTGTTATGTCAAATATGCTTGTAATGTAAAATAATGTATTGTATTATAGTATTGTAATATATGTGGTATTGTAATGTTATGTATTTTTTGTTCTTTTCTCTTGGTGTTGAATGTGATAGTTAATGTCGTCTTGTAATGTTATTCTTATTTTGAAAAATTATGTATTTAAATTTTTGTTTTAATGCTGTGGTAGGTTCTGTTGTACTTTTGTTATATTGTTTTTTAATTGTGGTCGCAAATGACCTGGAAGTTAATGCGACCATTAAATAAAGCATAATAAAAAGTCAAGTCTCTATCTTATTCGAGTTTCTCTAACTTTGCGATAAAACAAATGTGCAGAAATGATGGTATAGAATTTAAAACCAAAACCGACACAGTTTCAATCAGTTTTGGTTACAATACATAATGAACAACCATGGTTTCAGACTCACTTTTGTATAATTTATATTACAGTTTTGGTTTGTGATTGAGGTCTTAACCAATCCTCCCCCACCGTGCAGTGGTTGCAGACGTCCGACGGATGTCTGCGCCAGTCGCCATCGATGCCGCCGCTCCCTCCCCAACGCCGCCGCCCCCGTCACCTCCGCCGCCGCCGCCCACGTGCGCTTGCTCGTCCGCGCAGTCACCAAAGCGAGCAATAGCGACTGGCATCAGCCGCCGGAGAGGCACAAAGCTCGCGCAACATCACAGGCCCTTTGTCGGCGCTGCGGGCGGCGGCCGCCCAGTTCGGCGCCTGCGGAGCCATGGGCATCCCGCCCGGCCCCCCGGCCCCGCCCGGCCCCGCCGGCCCCGCCCGGCCCCGCCCGGCCCCGCCCGGCCCCCGCCCGGCCCCGCCCGCCCCGCCCGCCCCGCCCGGCCCCCCGGCCCCGCCCGGCCCCGCCCGGCCCCGCCCGGCCCCGCCCGGCCCCGCCCGGCCCCCGCCCGGCCCCGCCCGGCCCCGCCCGGCCCCGCCCGGCCCCGCCCGCCCCGCCCCGGCCCCGCCCGGCCCCGCCCGGCCCCGCCCGGCCCCGCCCGCCCCGCCCGGCCCGCCCGGCCCCGCCCGGCCCCCGCCCGGCCCCGCCCGGCCCCGCCCGGCCCCGCCCGGCCCCGCCCGGCCCGCCCGCCCCCCCGCCCGGCCCCGCCCGGCCCCCGCCCGGCCCCGCCCGGCCCCGCCCGGCCCCGCCCGGCCCCCTCCCGGCCCCGGCCGCCCGGCCCCGCCCGGCCCCGTCCGGCACCGCCCACTTATATCTCAATGTTTGTCATCAACAAGCCTATCTATCAGTCCACCATCAGCTCTAAGCCAAATCATGAGATCATTAATATCAGCCCATATCATTGTTAACCTAAAAATTCTCCTAATCCGGATAGATGTTGACACAAAATTCTTGAAGAGCCCAGAATGAAATCAGAAGGATGGGGAGAAATGGCAAATACTGTGGAGTACTGGAGTACGATAATTCGTGCGGAGGGATCGTGTAGAGAGATCGTGGGACGGGAGCGTTGGGTGAGGCGTGGGGATCATAGAACGAGAGCCTAAGAGGGGCGAGGTGCGCACCCGCAGAGCTTTAGAGAGAGTTTGTGAGCATAAGGCGTGAGCTTAGGGCAGGAGATTGGATGATCTGGGAGGTGGCGTCGTTGATTCTGAAACAGAAGCTGCAGAAACAATGACGGCCGTCAGCGACAGTGTGGCGTTCGCACCGACGAATCGCAGGTGTAGAGGAGAGGAGAGCAGGCGGTCCCGCCGGTTGCTTCCACGACTGATGGCGCCGCGAGCGGTCCTATGCCATTCTCGAGATGGACCTGAGTTTACCCTCCCTGCCGGCAGTCCGCGGACCAGTTACATCCCTTTTGCGTTGGAATCTGTTCGCCTCTTGATCTGCAAGCGGCCTAAGGCATTGATGCGGATTTCAGAACGGACCCAGCAGAGATGATTAATCTGTCTGATGTCTAGACCTCTCTGCTTAACCATGCTGCTTGTGTAATAGTGATTTCGCAATGACTATCAATGACAATGTTTAATATCTACTACCTCCCACCCCACCCCGCCCCGTTCCTCCCCGCCACGCCCCATTCCATACTTCCCACACCCACTCCACGTTCTTCTTATACATCCCCTCCTTCACCTTCCATGTTCCTAACCACGGGCAACGTCCACATTAGCTTTACCCTCGCCAACTCCCGCACAAAAGTTATTATGCCCCTGCCCGGACTGCTCTTCCGCATCTCTTCAATACCTATATGAATTGCGGGTTGCATAGCAAACTAAATTTTAAGCAGTGCAACCGGCCGGCCGGTCTCACGGCCGCGGCCGTGAGAAAAAATGGCATTATTCCTGTCACTGCATAATGGAGGTTATGAGAATAGCAAGAGGACATCTGATTCGCTAATTTGAAACCAAATTTAAGTATACTTTAATTGTTAATACATTTGTAATTAGACTTCTTCTACATAATTTCAAACGCTTTTATGCACGATGATAGTTTAATGTTTCCAGGTGAGTTAACGTTTATGGATATTAGCCCAGTAAGTGTAGTGCATGTTTTATCATGGGAGATGGCGGTGCTCCTTTTCTACTGGATGGCGATTAGCCGGCGCTGACCTACATGACGCTTGCCAAATTTCCCCTTATTCAAATTGAAATGGTAAATATTAGAAAAAATGATATTTGCAATTTTTATGGCCCTGTAATTTGCCTCCTATTACGACAAACGTTTTTTTGTAGAAGAATAATTTTTTTAATGTTTTCAGCGGACTTTATTGTACAGCTAGCTGAAAAATTGATTTTTAAGTAAACAACAAGAACCAGCAACTTCTGGATAGAGCATTTATTATGAGCTATCTATCATTGCGGTATTCTATTGGAAGTTAGACGAGACGGTAGTGAACGAGGGAAGGACGATCCCCTTCCTCTATCACCCTTCAACTAGCTTTACGGGCATCCACTTCGTCCTGTCACCCTCTCTCTCCACTCAGCGTCACCTCGCAACAGCGCACCTGACGTCAATCGTAATAAGTTGACGTCACATCTACACATTATCTTCTCATCACCAGTTTTTCACGTGGTCGTAATTTCTCCATACCCACTGTCTATACATTGCATGAGATGCATTAATGTTTTGGCATCGCCCCTATCGCGCCGCCCCTGCCTCTATTAGGACTTTGTCTTTTGTCTACTTTGCCGATCCCCGCCCTCGAACATTGTTGTGTTCCCGCAGTGACCGTCCCTTCCTCGTCACCGCTCGCTCACCTTCAAAGCGTTGCCGGCCGCTCTGTCGGTCCTCAATCTCGTCCCCCGTGCATCCTCGGGCGAGCGGACACTGCCCGACCCTCCCCCTCCCCCAACACCAACAACCCCATCTTCGCACCCCCCCCCTCGGTCTCACCTCTTCCTCCGCTCCGCTCGCGCCACACCTTCCTCTGGTCCCGCCATAAACTCCCACCTCCCACGTCATTCTCTGCCCTATGCCCCTTTTATTGCTCTGACTGCCGCATAGCTACCGGTCCGGTCAGCTGCATCCATTTTTGGTTCGTGCTGTTCCCCTCTGCTCTTTCTCCGTCTCGTCGCCTCTGGCCCCGATTTTTCTCGCCTTGATTCGTGTTGTCTTGCTTCATCTCGTTTTGTAATGCTTCGTATCGCCTCCTCCCGGCTTCGTTTCCCCTCTTAGCTCCTCGTATGGCCTTGCCTCATCCTGTTTTCTTATTCCGACTCATCTCATTCTGACTCGTCTCGCTCCGACGCGTGTCACTCCGTCTCATCTCATCCCGTCTCGTTTCACTCCGTCTCGTCACACTCCGTCTCGTCTAACCCCATCTCGCCTCACTCCGTCTCGTAACACTCCATCTCATTTCGCTTTGTTTCGTCTCACTCCGTCTCGTCCTCACTATCTCGGCAATGTCGTCTTCCTCCTTGCCACGCGTCGCCATGACAATCCTCGCCTCGCCGCTCAGCCTCGCTGGTTCACCTCTCCGCCTCAAAGCTTCACTCCCTCTCTCTCTCCTGATCTCGCTCTGCCACCTGTGTTTCCTCTGTCCTCGCCCTCTGTCCTCTGTCCTCTGTCCTGTTCTAGTATTCCGACACTCTTCACCTGCGATCCCGCTCAGTCATCTCCAATCACTTCGTCCCCGCCCTAAAACTTCGCTCCCCCTCTCCGCGATCTCGCTCCGCCACTTACGATCCCAATGTACCCGCCTCTACACTCCTCCCTCGCCTTCTATTCCTCTGTACCCGCCCTCTACACTCCTCCCTCGCCGTCGATTCCTTCGTACCCGCCTCTACCATCCTTTCTCGCCTCCGATTCCTCCGCACCCGCCTCTACACTCCTCCCTCGCCTTCGATTCCTCCGCACCCGCCTCTACACTCCTCCCTCGCCTTCGATTCCTCCGTACCCGCCTCTACACTCTTCCCTCACCTCCAATTCCTCCGTCCCCGCTCCCATAACGTTTCCCCCCTCCCCGCCTCAACACCCCACTCCCTCTTCCCCGACACTGATTCCTGGGACCACTCCTTCAATGTTTGCTCCCCCTCCCCGCCTCCATTTCCTCCATCCTCACCCCAACGCTCCGCTCTCCCTTCCCTCCCCCACCTCAGACTCCTCCATTCCCTCCTTAACTCTCCGCCCTCTCCACCATCGGTTACTTCACCCAGCCCCAACCCTCTGATTCCCCTCCCACTGAATTCTCCCACCTCTCACTCATCCCAACGCCCAACACCCCGTCACTGGCCACCAATTCCTCCGTTCCCTCCTTAACGCAACGTCCCATTCCCCGTCTCCCGCTCATCCGTTCCTTCTCCAACGCCGCGTACCCCGGCCTCCGATTCATCCATCCTCGACCCGCCGCACCGCTCTCCCTCGCGTCCGCGGCCACCGCCCTGCCGGCCCTGTCGCGTCGCCGCCGCGCCGCCGCCTCAAATCCTCCTCTCTTATTCAACGCGCGTGCGGTCGGAGCTGTTTATCGAGGCGCGCTTCTGCTTTCTCCCTCTCCTCCCCTCTCCTCCCCCCGACCACCACCCTCCCGCCTCACTCCATTGGGGTGTCCTCAGCCGGCCTTCTTTCAGCGGCGTACTTGTCCTTCTCGGGACACTTTTCTCGTTCTCCAGTCTGTTCTCGCCTGTTGTTTTCCTTGGATAGCATACTCTGCTTCCTTCTTGCCTCTTACTTGTTCTTTAGTTTCCTGTACTAATTGCCCTGATGGTGGTGATAGTGATGATGATGATGATGATAATGACGAATATATCTTTGCTTACTAGCATTATTTTATTTACCTGAACAATACTCTATTAATAAATAACTATTCATCGACAAGTGATCGTGAAATGCAGCATATTTCTTATTCTCTTTTTTCGACTATGCGAAGGAAGAGGGTATTTTCTACCGCGAATGTATTGATTTTGTTCCTGTCCTTATAACTTCCGAACTAAAAGACGGAAAATGTGAAGATCGATCAATCAAACAACCTAATTAAGGTGTAATGTTCGTAAAATTTCCGGAATATCCTAATTTTATATACATTTTGTATACTAATGCAATTCAATAATTATTAATTTGAACGCCTTGGTTACAATAGTAAGGATAGATAAACTATTCTATTTGATCCAAGGGGGCAAGTTTATAAAGAACTTATTAATAATCTCTTTTACAATGAAATTCAAGCAATAACCTCAGTGCAGTAGCTAAACTCAATTCTGCTTTGTTTTGACTATTCCACTAATAACATTAAAAACTGGTAACGTTTAAAAATGTATCCGATATACATCAATAAAGGCGATGTAATAAAAAATATATTTTCCTACCACTTTTACTGATTTTCATTCAGGTCTCGTCAAACATAGCAAATATACGTCGCTACTTCTAGGAACAGGTGGCAATGGATCTTTGTTGAGTCGTGACCAACTGCTCACATATTCTGCAACCAAACCACTTCTAATTCTAGTAAATAACTATTTGCGCCATTGATGACGTTGTTATGTTCAGATAAAAAATGGCACGTTATTCTTGCAGCAGAACAATATTTTCCAACTGCAAAATTGAAGATAGAAATTTTTCCTTCAAATTAAGTTCATTCTCCATAATGATTTCTTTCATTAAGGTCATGTAATTTTTTTTGAAAATTTTAGTAGTTTTCGCGGAATATTGCGTGCACTATGTGCAATTTAAAAATAATTTCAAAAACAAGACTTTCTCAAAAACAGCTCGAAATTTTTTCGTATAATTTTTCGTAGGATAGTGCCTAACGTACTCTATGATATGGCATAAACGCCATATTGCTCCATTTTTGTTTTTTCAAAAATTACAAAAATGTAACTCTTTTGACTTGTCACTCACGTCGGTATTACTTACATTAGCGGCGATTTGTTCACATGATTATATTTATGAGTACATTTTCTTTAAGTAATATTAAGTAAAGTTTCTCGAAAACTCAACCGTTTTCTGTGAAAAAATAGCTCAAAATTCTGGCATTTTCAGAAACGCTCAAATATATTTTCTCAAAAATGGCTCCAAATTCTTTCTTCAAAGTTTTGGAACGGATAGTGCTAATTGAACTCATTAATATGACGTGAAGTTCATTTAGGAGATTTTTTTTATTTTTGCAAAACACCGGTAATATGCACATTACTCGCAATTTGTAAACACTATTGTGTAAATACCATAGTTTAACTTACAAATACAAATTTGTAATTAATGTGCTTCAAATGACTTCTAATGAAAATGTTTTGAAAACTCAAATATTTTCTGTGAAAAAAACTTCAAATTGCGGATTTTTAGTAGCGTTTAAACGCCATTTTCTTAAAAAGGGGTACAAATTTTTCAAAGAAAATTGATATTTAGAACGAGGTTTTACTGTTCTTAATATTCTGAAATTAATATTTCCGATCTACCATTATGAAACCGAAAAATTAAGAAAATGTCAAAAATATGTCATTTGACCGGCAATAGATGGCAGATGGCAAGAGTATGTGAAAATAGACCCAGACCCAAGGAAATAGAAAACTAATACGGGAAATCTGTGCCATTCTGTCTCTAGTTCTCTTATGTAGCGTACTCTCTGAATTCACGTACAAATATTTTTAAAGGAAAATCAGACAACAATTAGATACAGTTGTAATAAATTAGGTAACAATTAGGAGACTGAAAAATCTTTTCGAAACGACTGCAAGGAAATATGTCAAATTGGAATAAAAAAGATAAAAAATATTTTAAAAAATATAATAATGCATGAAAAACTGCATCTATAATATGAAACATTGACGGAAAATGACAGAAGGGTTGACACAAAGCACAATATGTGACAGAACGGTTGACACAAAGCCAAAATACGACTGAATATGACACAAGAAAATTACAAAATTTTGTCATTGTAAATAAAATCATATTAACTTATATTTTCCCTGGAAATAACACTAAGAGATAATATGACATGTCATGAACATCTGGACCCTAGAAATTAGTGTCTTTCCGTGTTTTAAAAGTTATTTAGAAAGTTCATCTTGGCACAGAAGCTAATGTATTCACTTCGTAGCCAGGCCTATCGAAGTAGAATTCGAGTATAAATCAGTTTTCACTTTCGAAATAAGGATGAGCAAACTGCAGAATGTTGACATGGTTCCAACTATGAAGTGACTGGGTACTTTTATAATACCTTGTATTCCTTCACCAAGTAAAGTCTCACCCTCTCCTCGTCTATTAGTGTCTGTCTCTTCTTCACCTAATGTACGTACCCTCTCCGCCCTGCCCTATCCCACTCTGCTCTCCCCACCCCGCCCAGCCCTGGGTTCTCCGTCTGCTAGTCCGTTGGCCGCACCTGTCACACTCTCCGCTTGTGCCCTACGGTACCACCACGCTGACAGCGGGGGGGGGAGGGGGCGTCGCGGGGTGGAAAAGTCCGATCCCCTCTGCCGGGGGCGGAAGGGGAATGTGTGTGGTGGGGCGTGGGGCCGGATGAGCGGTCGGGACGTGTAACGCGTCACTTGGCGAGTGGCTGCGCGCTGCCTGCGACTGACACCGCGGGAGGGCGTGGGCGGAGGCGAACATGTGAAGGGAGGGATGAAGCAGGGTTTGGGGGGGCGTTGGGGATGAGGGTTATCGCCGCACGGAGGGGCTTTGGATGCAAGCAGGAATGCGATTGCCACGCGTGGGGAGTGTGTTCCATCGTAGCGAGTGTGCCATTCGTGGCGCGCGCGTCGTAGCGAGTATGTCGTGTCGTGACGAGCGTGTCGTGCTGTGGTAAGCATGTCGTGTCGTGGCGAGCTTGTTCTGTCATAGCGAGCCTGTACTGTTGCGGCGAGTGTGTCGTGTCGAGCTTGTTCTGTCGTGCCGAGTCTGCGCTGTCGCGGCGAGCATGTGCTGACTTAGCGAGCGTGTCGTGGCGAGCGTGTCGTAGCAAGCCTGTGCTGTCCTGGCGAACGTGTCGTGACGAACATGTCGTGTCGTGGCGAGCATGTTCTGTCATGGCGAGTCTGTGCTATCGCGGCGAGCATGTGCTGACTTAGCGAGCGTGTCGTGTCGAGCGTGGCGTTCCGGGGATGATCAGATAGTATCAAAATGGCGAGAAACGCACAGGATTCACTGGCACTCGTCAGTTACCACGAATTCGGGAGGGTGCGCGGTGAGGCGACGCGAGGCATGGCGTGGAGAGAGAGAGAGAGGCGGGGCTGTCGCCGGCAGGGCGGACGCGGTGGGCACAGGAGGGGAGGCGGCGGCCCCGAAGGCCGTGTCCTATGAATCCCAATTAAATGGAAAAAATCGATTCCGTAATTAGAATATTGGATTTGGGCGCGGGTGACTCCGGCCGCTCCCCGCCGCGCGCCGCCCGGCCCCGTCCAGTCTCCAATCTGGATTAAACTCATAAAGATGGGGCTAATTGAATAACGCAATAAACACTTAGCCCTGGAATTTATGCGGGTCGCGTGGGCGGCTGTTGTCGAGTTTTGTTCTAATGGCGCTCCTGCAGCGCCGGGAACCCTCTTCTGCGCCGTTCCTTTTGGCCCGAAAATCTGGGGAGTTTTCAGGAGGCCGGTGAATCACGGCTATCGCATATGCTGCTGTCAATGTGAACAAGATTGATGTAATTATTTAGTTATGTCATAAAAGTAGAGTAGGAATAGAACTTGCGGCTTGATTGAGTGGTTTCAGCAAATTTCTCCTCTTTAGAATTCCGAATATTATTTTGATATATCATATTGATGTAATGTTCAGAGAATTATACGCAAATTCAAAAGATAAATTGTGCATTTTCTACTCTTAATACGTTGTCAATTATTATTATTACCTATAATTAATAAAATCAATAACTACAAATCTATATTTCAATTTGCGCAGAAATCATGTAGATATTTAATTTAATTTATTTCTTAATAAGTTCTTTATATGAGAAATTTAGGTATTGTAATATTTCTAATATTCTCTCAACTACATACAGTTTCGTGGAACGTGAAACTATTAAAAATGAACTAAATCAATGTTTGTGAAATTGTGTCATATTAAGAAATATTATTATAAATGGAATTGCATTATGGAAGAATTGACATAAATATTTCAAGTTATGTGTATAGGCTAACATATTCACAAGCAAGAGAACTAAGACGAACAATTACTTTATTTAAGACCATGCGTCATATTGCCTGTGCAATAGTAAAATTGTCAGTTGTTTTGAAATCCCACATCTTCCGATTTGATAATGCGATGAATCACAAATATATAATGTATAAAAATTATAATTTGTTTTTAAGATTTTTTCTTCAAGTTTGTAAATAGTAATTTTAAGACACGTGCTCTAGGTGTTTTTAACTTGGAACTTGTTTGATATTTTGTGTTTTTTCGCATAATCAATTTTAAATGAGAAACATAATCGATATAAAAATATCATGACGATAATCGGAACAAAGTAAAAATTAATAAGAATGAATATAAATATCTCCGTTGAGGGCAAACTTGTTTTTTCCATTTTTTGAACGAACATTAATCATGATGAGCAAACATGAAAAAATACACTCATCGTCATAAAAAAGCTGCACCCTGAAAGACCCTATTGATCCGCTGCAAACTTGGTGGGTATTTTGCACACCATTCACTAAGTCAATGATTTCGTTTCCACGGGCGGGCCGCGCACTGGGGGGTCGGGGTAAAGGGAGTGACGTCGTGCCTACGAGCCGAGAAAAGAGGGTCTCAAACGGCCGCACCGGCCATTGCGACATCGGGTATTGTCGCCAGAGCGTCCACCTGCACCTACACTACGCCTAGGCGACGTGTTCGACAGCCGGTTGTCCAGCTAGAAGCTTTCGAGAGGGGCCGCACCGTGAGTGTGCGGGAGGCTGCTTGGTCCTGTCGCCGTATTGCGCGCCACACCGGTCGTCTGAATACCACCATCGCCCGCTGTTGGCAGCAATGGATTGAGGAAGGCACGCACACACATGCAGAATCTAGACGTCCGCCACGCACCACGAGGAGGGAGGACCGACGGATGGTCCGCAACTGCGATGGGAGACCAGATCCAACGGCAACTATAGGTGCTTCAGCGGTGATTCAGCGGGCTGTGCAGCCTGCACTGTCACATCCTGTAAGTACCAGTACCACAGGCAGGCGGTTGCACAACGCAGGGCTCGGCATACGCTGACCGTTATGACGCCTGCCCCTCACACCTCAGTAACGTTTGCTACAGACTCGCCTAGTGTCGGGAACGACGGACCTGGGGCCATGCAGACATGCAGTGGGTCATCATCAGCGACGAGTCCCGCTTCTGCCTTGATGGTGACGACTACCGGATTCGTGTCTGGAGGCGCAGTGAGGAGCGCCATAATGAGCGATTTGTAGTGTCCCATCACACGTCCCTCCAGCCTGGTGTGATGGTGTGGGAGATATCCCATGGTGCCCGTTCACCGTTAGTGTTCCTCGGAGGCACCGTGACAGCCGCACGGTACATTCAGGAGATCCTTCAACCGGTGTCCCTGCCGGTTGTGAACACCCACGCCCATGCCATATTTCAACAAGAAAACGCGCGTCCGCATACCACAGCCATCTCCCGAGCATGCCTTGCAACCGTGCATACTCTGCCACGGTCAGCCGCATCGCCAGGTCTTTCCAAGATCGAGAATGTTGGGGGTGCTACGGAGCGTGCGAACAAGACCCTACCCCTACCCACCAATCTGCAAGAATTGCGCGCTCAGGTGCAGGCTGCATGGCACGGACTAGTACAAGACTCCATTAGAGACTTGTACAAGTCCATGCCACGACGTCTGGACGAGTGTGTTTGCCAATATGGCGACTTTACGTCAAACTATCATGTACAGTCTGTGGGCGTGTAGCGTCGTAAATATTGATGCTACAAACGTGAAAATGTAATCATAGTGTGGATAATCATGAGGGTAGGTCAATGAAATACAGTTATTCTTACGGTACCAAAAAATACAGTGCCAACGTTTCGGCCAATTATTTGGTCTGATTCAGGGCTGTAATTGTAAAAGTGTTAAGTGACATAATTCGTAAAATGTCACTGAACACTTTATAACACTATATAGTGTTATATCATTTTTTTGTTAAAATGTTACGTGTTATGTTAAAAGGTTACGTATTGAATTTATTGCATTTATATCAATCGTTTTCAGTAAGATACAGGACAGTCCCATCGATGTACTTCATGGAAAATAATCCATCTTGAATCTTTTAATAATCTTCAATTTCAGTTGTTGGAAATGTTAGTTATTTTTTCTATATTCGGACTATTAATAAACTAAAAAATAAAATAGTTCAATAAATTTATTTCCTTGATATACTTCCCAAATTCATTTCATTTATAAGACGAGATAACTATCTGGTATTAAGTCATTAATACAATTGTTTTCGGAAGCATTGAGTTGAATACGTATTTCAACGTTAATGTATTAATCATAATTATATTTTATAATGTTCAACTCGCATGATATATTTGGTCGCGTTCACTTTTCATTCGAAAAAGGTCGGGGCAATGTTTCATTATTTCACCATCTGTTGCAATGGAAACGACGCCCACTTGCTGTAGAGATATTAATTAGCAATGACAGCCGAGACATCATCAGTAGCTCTTGTCGAATAGTTTTCAAGAACTAATGAATACTACGTGGAATATAGCCATTTGTCAATAAAAGGTCATTTGGTAATTCCATGTTGGTGTATATCATGTAATGCTGCTCGTACAACATCTGATATATGTACTCATATATCTTTCATTTTAAATAGTGAAAGAGCTCTGTTATTTAAAGATTAATAAAATTGTGAAGTAGTGATGCACGTATCTTAACTGTTACGATTTTTTACTTTTTACTTATAAACCAAAAAGAAATAACGATATTTCTTCAAAAAATAACCCTTTTGAATATCTTTTTAGTATTGAAGCTTTGTGTTTATCTGGAATTGAATGCAGCTACCTGCTTATGTGCAAAAATATTTACTTTAAGAAAGAAATGGAAATTAATGACGCACTGTAATTTTGTATGATAGGAAAAACGTGAAAGTTCAACAAAATGATACTAATTTGTTAAATGTGATAAATAGTTATTTATGTCACTAGTCCTCTAAATGGATCTTTAAGGACGAAACCGGAAGGTTAACTGCGAGGCGATAAATGAGTCGAGGACGTGTGTGAATATTGATAGTTGCCTTATTTTGTAAGTGTCAATTAGGAATTCATTGAGGATGTTCACTGATGAATATGTGATCTTGAGCCATTTTAAATGTATATATCTTTGTAGTGTCAAATTGTATTTTTGACTGTACTCCCCGGGTCTGAAAAGAAGTAAAGGATTTCACGAGTGCAGTTTTGACAGCGCTCACATGTGCAATGTACTCAAGACCTTTTTCCAAGCCGCTGCCTCGCTTCTGTTACAACGCTGTCACGGATGAGCCACGTAAGGAAACGAGGTCATGCAAATTGACATCAAATATAATTCATGAAAATGTTATTATCATTACGTTTTATATCCATTAACGCTCTAGTGATCTGTGTAGTTAAATTGAAATAATGTATTGACCCGATCAATGGTTTAAGTCAGTTTAATTTAGGTTAAACTCTTGAACATTTATCTTGTGAACATTAATGAGGAACATTTATCTTGTAAATGCTCACCTCATTGATCGTTCAGTAACTATGCAGAGATTTCTTTGCTTTCATGTTAAAAATAAATCTTTATAACCATAAGAAACTATTGTTTAGTTTAAATGTTGTGAGAACGGAAACTGTATACTTTGTTAAAAATAACATTTCCTTTCTTGATGCAGGAGTGTAATAAAAGGTTTGTTTATTAAAGGTGCATTATTTTGTAATATTTTATTTGAGTGCTAGCATTCAAAGGAAATGTGGAAAAAACATACCATGTTGTACTACCAACTTTAAAAAAACGAACAAGGAGACGGTGAAGAAGAAGAAAAGTAGAAAAAGATAAAGAATTATGACAATAGAAAGAAGAAAAAATAGAATAAAAAAGAACAAGAGGACAAAGGAGAGGTAAAAATACGGTAATTGGAATTTAATTTGTTTAATGTTCACTTGTACATATGTCATATATTGTGATGGTAAATATCATCTTTGTGACGAGATCAAGTCTTGACTTTTCCCGCGGCAACGTGAAACTTACACGTTCGCAGCGTAGGGATGACGGTGCGCACACACACAAGGTGTACACAGAGCCCGTGACAGGCCGGCCGCCTCGGCTCGCGCGAGGCCCACATAATGAAGAGCAGGCGATACGATTGTTATGGGCCCAGTAAATCTCCCCCGGCGCGCGCTCCCCGATTAATTGTTTATTTGCGCGCACACTTATCATTTAGCGCTGCAGCCGCCCGATAACTCTGCGCTAATCGGTCGGTGGCGATGGCGCGGGCACTTTGGCAGCACTGCAGCCACAGCGCAGCGTGCGCGAGGTTGGAGTTTGTCTTTTTTCGGGTTTGGTATGGTCTCTTTTTCACGGCGTTCATATGTTGGAGGAACCTTATGAAGTGAGCACCAGGTATCCGGAGGTAACAAAAATTCTGTGTAGATTTTGTAATGGATTGAAGGCCTTGGATCTAGCCACGTAGAAGAAAGTTATTGTATTCTGAATATATTATGTTATTGTATAAAATTATTATATTATACTTTAACTTAAGTCCATTTGTTCAATTTATGTTATGAAAATAATATAATATCATGAATTTTAAGTCCGGATAAATGATTCAGCATAAGTGCAGAACAATTTTTATTTGCTAAAATAAAAATAAATATCCTCTTAGGATTAGTTAGTGTAGCTTGTTTTTGTAATAAATGATCTAAGAAATGAAATACTATTTTTGGTTACCAGCATTGACTGCACAATCCCCATGGCTTTCAGATGCAATCAATATATTGTTATTGTTACTTTCTCGCGTACTACATACGAAGTATAGAGTAAGTTATGCAATTATGCAGCAAACACCGGCAATTTTTTGGCAGAAAAATGCGTAAACTAGTTCTGAGATACCGAAAAGTGCATAATTATTGTTTGTACATGGAGTAAATAACTTCTAACAGAATCCACGTTTTATGGCACCTTGGTGTCCAAAATTTGGTTTTCGTCAAAGCGTCAGTCTGGCTGTTGTCTGCCCGTCTCTTCGTTTTTATTTACTCATTCACTCTCATATTAATTTTTTCCTTCACGCGCTTGCAAATTCACTATTTCACATATTTATAAACTTATTCACACATCTACTAATTTATGTAATTTACTGGCGAGTACAACTTTTACTTTCTCACTGCAGAGTAGAGAGAAAGTAATGTAAAGCTCCGCGAGAAACGGCGAATTTTCTGCAGAAAAACTCTTATTACAGGGTCCTGGTAACAAAAAAGTGGATAAATACAGCTGCTAAATTTAGAAAACAATCCTCTAACATGTAGTATACCCAGAATCGATGTTTTGTTGGTCCATCGTACCGAAAATTCAAATGACGGCAACACGTTTGTCTATCGGTCCGTCGGTCTGTCCGCCCATTTGTGAACAACGCTAGCGGCTAAACCGTCAGCCGATTTTATCCAAAATTGATATTCCGCAATCGATCCGGCTGATGTAACGGCCCCTTAAATTTAAAACCGAAATTTTAATTTTGGGGGGTACTTTACATGACGTCCCTGGGACATTTTCAGAATTTTCAAAAAAAAAAGATAGCTCCAACGTTTTTTATTAAACTTTGTTATTGGAAAGTGTAAAGGATCTTTAAGAGAGTGATGCAAGTGTCACGTTCCCTGAAAAAGTTCAATTTTTTTCGGCGTCTTACAACTAAAATCTTAAAGACAGATTTTTTCCCTTGATGAAATTTGTTCCTTAAAGATAAATTTTGAAATAAGATCAAGTACGATTTTTCGGAAATTTCAGTTTACAAAAAAATGACGATTGAAATGTGTTAATTTGGAGAGAAATTGCGGTAAAAAGAGTATCACGTAAGCATTATTAATGGCGAGAAAGTATGTGCTGTTTTAGCTTCTCTAGTTTCTTTTCGATTCCAAGTGGATTAGAAGTTCGAGCGGCGAAAGTATTAAGCGCTCATTTGACGAATATGATGGAATCATTGCGGAAGTACACCTTTCGTTTCTTTGAAATAATAAAGTTAAAAATAAAACAAACTACAGGTGTAAACTTAAATATTATTTGCGTGGTACAGACACGTTTTCTGGTTTTCACACCAAATAAACAATAAATTAGTGTCAAAATAAACAATTTCACGGAAAGATGATGTCTTTCACTTTATAAACTCTAATGGTTTGCTAAAAACTGTTTAAAATTGTGCAGATTCTCATAATATTCGCAATTCACTGCCGGGAAAACGGTCTATTTCTTGACATCAATCGGGAGAGGTAGCTAAGAACATCAACTGATATAAATGCAGTGTCTCTGATCGGGAGGTCCTGGAGCTCGAGTCTTGTCGGTGGCAGAATTTTCGAATCATTCTAGCTAGGTCGAATTCTCTCGCTCTCTGGAGGAGAATTCTAGTGGCCGGCTGTTCTAATCGATTGTTTTCCGTGATTTCTCCGTTCAATACCAGGTGAATATCGGAGCAGTGCCAAACCAAACGCGTCACGGTCCGCGCGCGATCTTTCCTACTCATTCCTTGTCCTATTTTAACCCTTACACACACTTACACTTACATCCACTACACTACCATACATGCCGGGAGGCTGGTCCAAAGTTTGTCCCGGCTATGGCGGTGCCCCGCTGGTGGGAAAAACCTGGTTGGGGAAATCCCCGCTGGCCGACAATAAGTCGGCGCCAGATTTCGCCATCCAACGGAGCAAGACCATCACTACCTCCCGAGCAAAAAATATGCAGTAAACATTCGGGAGTAATGACAGTACACGCGCCTAGAATCACTGGTAATCAATCATTGATATCAATCACGCGTAACTCGCATACGGTGGACCTTACAATATTAAAACCGTGTTAATGAGGCTAAGACCTTTGGGTCTTGAATAATGCTACAAGCACCAACATTAATTTCTTTGAAATCTTCTCTTATACTCCAATTTAAATGTAGTGTCCCTTCAAGGTCAAGAACTGAATGAAGAGGGGGATAGTGTCATCGAATAGGGAGCTACAATACCAAAAAATTAAGTCATAACGAAGCGAGAGATTGAATGACAGTGTCTCCTTGCCCTCCAGCTCGTGGGCTTGAAGGGACAAGTGTCCGTATTAGATTTCGGCTCTTTTAGGTCACTTCGCTCCGGAGTAATGGTGAGACGCGCAGTATTTTGAATTCAGAGATGTTCAATATCTCAAATCCTATTTAATGACTTTTAATCGAAGTATGTTACCTTCATGTAAAGTACCCTTTCTAGCAGTACCTAGATCACGCGTGATCTTCCTTTCTTCATTCTTGTCCCTTCCTCTCCCTTTCACTCTTTCTTTCTTTCTCTCTCTCTCTCTCTCTCTCTCTCTCTCTCTCACACACACACACACACGCCCACAAACAAGCAAACCTAGTATTTATCGTACACTATCACACGGATTTGGAGACTTGTTATGTTCTTTGAGTTTTCCCTGCTGAGCCGGTGCTAAGTTGGGGGAGATACCTAGAGGGGAAACCCGGTTGGCGCAAGGTCTAATAGGAAAGAACGCATCAGTAAGAGAGAGGACCACCTCCACCTTCTGGTCATGCACTACACTCGCGGGATTAAAGAAGTAGTTAACGCGCCCGGAGACACTAACTACAGCTCGCGTCAATACTACCTAAAGTTTAATTTTGATTTTTATGAAAGGAGTAAATATGAGCTGATTTAATAAAGTGGTTTTATCTTTTGAATAGTATAGTATTTATTTGCTTGAAGTGTTGTAAAGCAGACCCATATATTTCGTTCCAAGTCACTAAATATGCCAATTCAACGCCATAAGTAATCTTCACTTCCCGTTATTATCTTCGCATCGTGCTGTGAATTTTGAAATATTAAATCCATCTTGTTACGGGCGATAATTAATCGACTTGTGCTAATTTTGAAAATCAGACAAGCATTGCCAGCAGCTTCTCTTTAATTCTATCGATTCAAAAATAATTCACTTTCCATCTTCGTTCCGTTTTACAATTAAATATTTCCCTGACAAAAATTATTTCCCTTGTTGGAAAAGTTAATAAATCACGATGTTAATTTTAGTACATTCAGGAAAGATTATCTCACTGACAATTATATTTAGAAGAAGGTTTTTAGATTAATGGAAGATTTTTAACATAAGAGTGCTTGACAGGAGAAGTTTATTGTGAAATTCACATGATGCTTAACGTGGAAGTTTATTCATAACTAAATATCCTCCAATTTTCTCTCTTTCTCTTCTCCACTTTTTCCTCATGAATTTTCTCTTTTGCTTTCTCCCTTTGTCTCTCTTGCTTTTACTCTCTTTGCCTCTCTCACTTTCCTTATTTCTCTCCCGGTTTATCTCGTTGTATCTCTGTTTCTGTTTTTGTCTCTTGGTTTCTCTCATTGCCTCTCAGTTTCTCTCATCTCATTATCTCTCGATTTCTCTCATTTTCTCATGATTTCTCACTTTGCCTCTAGATTTCTCTCATTGTCTCTCGGTTTCCTTCATTATCTCTGTGTTTCTCTCATTGCCTCGGTTTCTCTCTTTTTCTCTTTTTTCTCTTCTTCACTCTCCCTCCTCTCTCTCCATTATGCTTTGCTTAAGGTATTGCTCAGATATCTTCCTAGAATTGATAGGAAGAATCTATGTAAACGAACCATCAAAGGAACTGAAATCTGAAATGTTCAAACAAGCAGTCACGTATTCAGGTGAAATATACATTACCGTCAGGACACAAACCTCGAATACATTTTTGCAGCAAGTCTAAATCACTTGCTTAATCGTAAGGAAGGGGATTTTAGAAAAAAGGAATAGTTGTCAAGAGTCATCTGAATCTAGGATCATTAAACCCCATACAGCAGAACTCCGGTATTCCGAACTAATTGAGGATGTGGTCTGTTCGGATTCGGAAATGTTTGGATTATCCGAAACAATGTACCGTACACACACAAATACAACTACAGGCAGATCAGACACAATAAAACGTAGCGTGCGATGTATGAAAATGGCAACGTAGCGTAGAGATCGCATCATCACTTCGCATCATCAAGAAGATTCCGTTCCTTACGGTAATAGATTACTGATTACGAAAGTTCCTGTTAGTGAAAATTACTGATACATGAACGTGCAATATACACCGTAGTTACCAGTTGAATAAACATTTCATTTCGACAACTTGTTTCAATAATTAATTGTTTAATTCTAATTGTAAAATTCTTTCTTTACACTAAAATAAGCATGTTATTTATTAGATTTATTTTTCCTCTAGCCCCAATTTCGTTCGAATTATCCGAAGTTTCGGATTTGTGGGGTTTGGATTAGTGGTATTATACTGTATTCTGTAAGTTTTTAAATATAAATGATGACCCTGGAAAGTGTTTAGAATTTTCACAAATACGCTTCAATTTTTTAATGTTTTGCTTATATAAAGCACAACGTGCTTAAGAAAAGCTTCAATTTTCATTAAAACCTCTGAATTTGGGAAAATTGCAAAAGTTTAAAAAATTGTTGGATCCAACAACATCATTATTGTTGACAGATTTTTCTTAATGAAGTATATCCTTCAAAATAAGATGTTTGAAGGATGCCATGTACATTTTTTCAAAATATGAGTAATTTTTGCGGAATCAGTGAAATAATATCATAAAAATCACGAACAAGGTTTTCTCAAAAACTGATCCATGTTTTTCTTTATGTTTTTTTCTGAATATAACATTTTATTAATAGTATGGCATAGTGACCATGCTAATAAAAGCGTTTGAAATAATATGTTGAAAATGGGAAGAACTCAAAGTTCTTCGAACCGGTTCTGCTCCTCCAATATTCAAGCCAGATATTTTTCTAAATTCAGTGGCAGAAAGTCATTTCAACGTTAAAGTTGTCAAAAAGTTGAAGATGTATTAGCCTATATTTTTTCGAATCTTTCGACATTCGTTGTGTTACGTGTTTGGCAAGTGATGGCTTACGTATTAGGAGTTACAGTAGTATAATATACCTATCCCTTACCAATAATAGGAGACAATATGTGCTTAGAAACTGGATCACACTTCGATTGTCTGTTAATTCTGTTCAAAACTTCGGTAAACAGACAGTCACTTTCTTAGTAATTGGTATTGTACGATATGTAATTTTAGGGACAATCGGTTCAAAACAATAAGGAACATAGATTGATGGAGAAGGAGGAAATACTTAAGAATGTGTAGAGGAAACAGTTAATCTTGACATAAATAACACATAAAATCTTAACAAAACTTTGAAAACTATTACAACATTTCGCGGCTCAGTATTTGGTCGCTTCTTCATGTACTGTGTCTGGAAAAACAGGATATGGAAACAACTGCGAAAATCTTAAAGTTCGAATATACAACGTAAGTACAAAGTACAATTGTGTGTTGAGCCTTACCTTTGACAGAATGATAGAGATCAATAAATATTGACTATGAGTCATTTCACGAGACTTGAACTTACGAAGAACGTTTTTGAAAATCGAAATCAAAACAATTTTTTTCTTTTATGGTTCCATCAATATAATCAATAAGAAATGTGATTTCGATTCCACTTCCGAAACGGTTGTTAATATAATATAATAACAATACAACTCCCAATTGTACTGTCTCACTATTTACGTGATTAAAATGATTGTATGTCTGTTTTAATGACCTATTCTTATTCAGATCCATCACAGACAGGTATTAATCCTGGTTACGGTTTTGGTTTTATGTCTTGAGTCTGTCCCACTAGGGCCATCGTGCGGCGGCGCCGGTGAGCGGTGGCGGGCAGATGAAAGTTGGCGCTGTTGGCGTGGGAATACACGGGGCGTGCGCGCGCTCGCACGCCGGAACACGATATTGCGGCGCTGTCACTCAACGCGAGGCGCGTCGGCGGCCCCGCCCCTTGCCCCACCCACCGTCAGGCAATGGCCCACGCCGCCTTTGTACGCGCGCAGCCCAGTCACTGCACGGTCGCCTCTTCCCAGCCTCAGACTCCACGAAAGACAGGTCGATCCAGGGAGGCGGTGTTGGTGGCCACGGCGGGGACCGTGTGTATGGGGGTCGGGGGCGAGGTGCGTGTGTCGGGGCGAAGTGTGTGTCAGGGACAATGTATGTGCCGGGGACGAAATGTGTCGGGGACCATGTGCGCGTCGGAAACTATGTAGTTCGTAAATGCCGGGGACGATGTGGGTATTGTGACGTACTGGAGTGAATGACACAGACACTGCGTTGAAGATAACAATATTTACATTTATTTACAAAAACTTAACAATTAAAGAAATTTTTACAAATACTTATTAAACCCCGGCAATCTTTTTCTTCCCCTTAGCCATGAAAACCCCGCGACCGTCCCTAGGCCCTACAGTCCAGTGCCACTGCTCGAAAGCAAGTACAACGCATGATGCGATGCAATAGGACGTTAAGTCCCCGGTATCCAAGTACCCACATGGCCTGGCGCCAAAAACTGGTCTCCGCCCCGGAAACCACGTGCTGGAGTGCACTGGAGATCCCACCCAGCCTCTAGATAACAACAAGCTCTACGAATCTATATGAATCTCCGCGAGCGCAGAAAGCGCCCGCTTTATGTACATCCCCGTCTCCCCCACCCAGCGTCATGCCATCGGCGTCCCCTGGATCGATGACTAGCCAATACCAGGGGTCTTGCACAATCGTCCCAGACTCGCCACTAACCTTTCTTAACATTTTATTTGCGTGGGATGTTTCCTGGAGCAGTCACATCCTGTCGGTCGCTCCTTTATTTTTAGCTCAGGTGCGCCCTTTCACTAGAGCTTCCGGTTCAGGTATGCCGCTCGCTTGGAAACGTTGCCACGACGCCACAGTATTAGAAACAATGTGGGTGCCGGGACTGTAAATGGGTGTCGGGCCCGATGAGTGCGTGTGTGTGTGTGTGTGTGAGAGAGAGAGAGAGAGAGTGTGTGTGTGAAAGAGACGATGTATGTTTTGACAGGGACGATGTGTGTCAGGGAGGGTGATACCAAAACAAAGCAAGGAAACCCACGACTCAATGAGTGGTCGTACTACTTGCAAATTGGCCCACCTGAACGGAAAAAGGATTCTTTTATGAATAAAAACGCGTCCGAAATGTGGGGGCGCGAACCAGCGAGCGCTCGGCACTCCACGCAAAGAAATGAACACCGAACACGTAGGTTTCCAGGGCCAGAGACCATAAGTATCATTCGGAGCTCCTCTGGTAACGATGTGACATTGGTGGAAGTGAAGTTTTGCGACAGAGTGCAGGAAGGCTATGGAAATGTGGATATTTGTGACAATGTGCTGTGATTACGACTTACAAACAGAAAAGACACGAAGCATTAAACATGGAGGGCGAAGGTGAAGATAATGGAATGAGGCATCTCCATCCTTCATTTCAGGCGCTATCTGAAGAGGAATTCAAGCAGACTGCTGCTTTGATCGGTATTTTTCCCTGGTTTGTGCGATCAACACCAGGCGAATGCCGGAGCAATATCCTAACAAATGAGCCATGGACCGCGCACAATCTCTCCTTCCTCTTCCTTGTTCTATCCTCATCCGTTATTACATACACACTTACATGCATTACATTTTCACACATGTCGGGAGAGCAGTCGGGAGCTTAGAGTTTGTCCCGGCCGGTGAGAGCTACCGCTGGTGGAGGTACCTGGTTGGAGAAAACACCACAAGCCGACGTGTAGGTCGGTGCCGGTCCGCGCCATCCTCCGTTTTAAAATGCACTACACTTTCGGGACAAATGACCTTGGCAGTTGACGGACCTCAGAATAAATAATTAATTAATCTATCCTTCAAGTCAATTGTATTATAAAAACGATCGTGAGCGAGGAGGGTGGGCGCAGCCTTGCGCAGCAGCGATGGAGTAGGAGGGGTGGTTAGGGGCTCTCATCTCCATTTGGAAGACGTGTGCAAAAGTGTATGGCCGCTTTCAGCTTTAGTATCTACAGGGAGGACGCAAAAGACACAGCAGAGAATTGGAGCTACTAAGCGGCGAAGTGCGTAAGTAGTTTGTATAAGTTCTATTAGACTTGGTTGAGACATTCGGTTTCTCACTGAACTATTTTATTTTATCCTATTCAAACTACAATTCACTTTTGTCAAGTCATATTTTATTCCCTCTAACGTAAATGTCGGACGCTTACAGTATTTTTTGTACTTATTTGTACAACGTTTTTGTCCCAAGAATATTTCATTTCTATACTCATTTATTTATCCACTTTTACTCCGAATACCTATTTATTTGGAGCAGAAATACAAACACTACAACGCGCTAAACAGAGCATGCAATATTCATTACGTTGCCGGTGTTCAACATGGATTTCTGCACCAAGTGGAGGTTAACTAGCTGCCGCCGCTAGACCTGTTACGCGCCTTAGGCCCCGATGCAGGCGCGAGGGAGCGCACGAGAGCTGTCGGAGGCTCGTTGCCTGCGGAGAACCCATCGCCAGACCATCTCCATATCGGCCTGGGGGAAAGCAGCAAGTGGCTCGGCGGC
This sequence comes from Acheta domesticus, assembly GCA_031308135.1. Classification (NCBI taxonomy): domain Eukaryota; kingdom Metazoa; phylum Arthropoda; class Insecta; order Orthoptera; family Gryllidae; genus Acheta; species Acheta domesticus. The sequence goes on from JAHLJT010000839.1 coordinate 23,062, forward strand.
TAACGAGGCAGCTGCGCAGACACGCGATCTCCGCGCTGTCCGAACAGTTCCTTTTGACTGATACAGAGGGAACACACTAAGCGAATCCCTGTATACAATGTGCACTCAAAAGTCTTGGAACGAGTGGTTTGTAAGTTTTTATGATGAAAGAGAAAAACAAGCACGTTTTACAAAAAATATTTATATTAGGATTTATATCCACATTTTAACTGATTTGTTTCAATCATTTTTAACAATTACTTATCCATGTAATGTGGTTAACTATTGCGTTATTTTTTAAATTATTTTTTAACATGTTTGTGAATTTGTACACTTTTGTTGAAGGTTAATAATACTTCGCCTCATCCATAAAGGAATTTCACATCATTTTTCCGGAGACCACTAATTTATTTCAATATTTCATTTCGGATCTCATCAGAATGATACCAGAACCTCAAATCTCAGAGCTTTGTTTGGCACTTAACCATATTTAAAAAGAATGTAGTTCAGTGGTCTTCAATTATGGAGGTGGACGGCCAGGGAAGATTTTTCACCTTGTCTCCGCCGTCATTGATAGGCAGAGAGAAGGAGCCGGAGAAAGAGGGAGAGATTGGCAATTAAATTTTGGGTTAAAGCCGATGAACGCCCAGTGCCAACTATCGACCTGGTTCAGAAGGCTTAGGGAAGTGATGGCATTAGTGGCTTTAATGAGTCCTGGAGGTTTAGAGCTTGGAGCAGAACGCAGAGCGGAAGGCGGCAGCTTCGAACTCCGTATAATGCAGAAGGATTATCACTGTGCTTGTGAGGTGGCTGGCTTCTCCTACCACCTATATCCCATATAAACATCATGTATCATCACCATCATTTGCCCCTCTCGCTCAGCCTATCATCCTCCAAACAGCGTAAGGCAAACATTAAGTAAAAAAAGAAAATACAAACTGAAGAATTCTCCATGTATAGGCTTAAAAACTATTATGACATTTATCTCTCTAACGGTCTTTATTTTGGGAAGGTGACGTTGAAATTTCTTCAATATCCTCAATCATTATATTTAATACCTACAAAAAGAATCACCTTGAATTACAATTCAGACCACTTAAATGAAAATATATGAAAAAGGACTATTGAAATTAGTATTGAACGGTGTTGACTCTCTGCGTTCACTTATGGGTAGTTACAGCACAGCACTAATTTAAGCGGTTCTTTTTATTTTATAATTGTTACTAATTAGTGAATGGAACAACGCTTGTCGTCAGAGGAAATATCTACGCACACAGGTTTAACCTCTTCGATTAAAAACATTATTCAAAATGTTCCTTAAAAACACGTAATTCAAGAACTTATGTTAATATTATTAAATCGCTCTCACACAATCAGCATTCCTCATATTTTATATTTTAAATAAAATGAAGGGATGAGATCGAGAAAACCCAAACATGGGAAACTAACGCCTCCTTTATTCGTCATGCACAATGTGTCTTACACGAGTGGCACTATCCTATGATCAATAAAATCATTTTTACCAAGTGTGTGGAACACTATTTTTTAGACAGCCTTGCCGACTTTCTTTTATTTTAATTCAAGAATACAAGTAACTTAATCCAGTACCATTTTGCATTAAGATTTAGCAGTACTAGTAGATCAGTACTAGCTGATCAGACGAAAGTATATTGCTTTCTTTGTAAAATTCATAGTTTTATACGAACATATAAGCATCGTATCACTTTTAGCACTAGTGATAAAAATTTAACTTTTAGTACGCTGTGTATGCTCTAAAAGTAACAGCTTTTACTAGTGGCTGGCTAAAAAAATTATCTGACGTCGTGGATTCGCGTATTCGAAGCACGACCCAACGCCAGTTTGCACCCTCGTCCCACTCCCAAGGGAGAATAAGCTCCCAGCGGTCGCCATTGCAACTCGTCTACTCAAAATGGGCATCGAGCTGCGACGCAACGGGCCGGCAGTTGAAAGCAAATTGAAAACCTAAACGTCACTTCCACAGCGTCGAACGAGAGCTGAAGTTGCCGGCGAATACAACGTTCTCTGCCGGGTTGAGCTGTTTCCAATCGATTATCTTGCGGAGAGGGCCCAAGTCAATGACCGTAAATTTCCATTACGTCGAAAATCGCTGCCGTCTTGTGGCGCTTGCTGCACGATCTGCGACCTTCCCTTCTCTCGCGGCCATTAGCCGAAATGTTCGTTGATGGTTGGTAGTTGCGACCATGTGTGCGATCTCCAGGTCTGTTGCAGGGTGAGTTGAAGCTACAAATTGCATGCGAACCACCGCATGGAAAATGTTTGGTTTATAGTAAGGTCTCTGAAGGCTGCAGTTATACCAACTGTACATCGTTTTTACTCTGCAGATAGTTGATAAAGGTGACAGAGTACTGACCAATGAAAATTGCAAAACCAATCTCTAAGAGAGCTACAGGCGTGATCAATTCTCTGATCGAGTCATCGTGCGGGTAATGGCGTGACGTTAACGCTGCTAATGACAGTCTCTTATGAAGACAGTTTTTGTCACGTGTGATACTCCTCTCCTTCACGGTTACTTGTTAAGGATGAAAAAGAAATAGCGATTAAAAGTTTCATAACTGATCTCGAGAAGTGTTGCAGACATGATCAAACTACTAATTGGTATTACACGATACTACTGTTCGCTCGAAGTGTAGTTTGTAGTATAAAGTGGAAAATCAGAAAAATGGATTAAAAAGAATACTAAAAGCTTTTAAAATGTGTGTTTAAAGAGGGATGATAACAGTCAAATGGCCAGTAAAGATTAGAAAAACTTGTGAGAGTTCAATTCTCGTTGCATCAGCGTTACCAATTTTTAAAATCCACTTGATGGCACGTAGTTTTTGGAATGATTGTGAGTTTCCTGATTAATACTCGTATCATACCTAATTCTAATACCTGAAATTGATATTACATACAATGGATCAGTATATAGAAGCATCTTATAGAGTTAAAATTATGTTTAATAAAATGAATGAGTAAATTTTTTAAGAAAAATATGCACAATAAATTGCAATTTTCAGGAATACAGTGATTATTAAGAAAATAGGCAATATACGAAAGATATGCATAATAAAATCGTATTTAAATAATTGGACATTCGGTATATCGCGCATTACCAATTGAGAATACTTTTGGACGACAGGGTAAAATGCATTGCATTGAAATCCAGACCCTAATTACGAGAGAGGGAGATAGCTTTGCAGTAGATATAGAGAGCTTTGCGTAAACGAAGATGAGATGAGATAGGAAGCGAATTAGATCATATTAAAGGAGAAAGATAAAGTGGGTAGAAGAAGAAAGCAATACATAAAGAAGAACGGTGACTGATGAAACCGGATGTTCAAAATTATTAGAGTAGTGTCTTCTGTGGCAGCGAGGGCAAATGGGACGCTATCTTCTCAATGTCTATTTTCACAACCCTTTATTATTTTCAATCCAGCTTCAGCCATCAGATCTGATAATCACACTTAGAGACTATTGAATATTACGTGTTTGTTTATTTATTAATGCATTCATTTTTAAACGTAAAAATTCAGGAAAACGTTTTTGAAGTTGTGTGGGGGATTAAGGGGAAGAAAACCAATTTTAGTGTTCATCAGAAAATCAACGGAGTTGTTACTATTTAGATTACGAATAGCTGGACGGAATAATTCCATCAGTATAATAGGTTCACAGGTCCCGACTTCCAAGCTGTTGTGAAAGGTAAATCGAATCTTTCAGAAATGCATGATGTGAAAAAATATTATTTTAAAATTATTTTTTGTTTTCATATTTTAGGTTTTATTGAGAATTGTAGTGTATTTTGAATGCCAATTTGCATGGGTCGCTACTATTTTGGCTTGGCCAGTTTTGGAATATCATTTTGGCCCGTTTACCTGGCGGATAATTAATTCACTTGTGGTGACATGTATTTATGGGGAGACCATCGGGTGTTACTGGGGAGGGTCCAGTCAAGAGGGATGGTCGCTGCCGAGTCAGCCAAGAGGGGGAGAGGGAGAGAGGGAGGGATGGCCCTTCTGCCACGCCACGGAGGGCGAGGACGAGGACGGAGGAGCTGGCGAGCCGCGCGCGCTAGGCAGTCAATGGTGATTGAGGGCGCAGCGGCCTTTGGGGGGGGGGTTAGGGAAAGCGAATACAGGGGCAATGACGCGGCATTGGAAGAGTATGCGATGACGCCACGCTATCAGAAGGGTGCTTGCAAGTGGAGCGGGTGTGCGGTTTACGATCATTTATGATTGTGGACTACGAACCCCTTTACGAAAAATACTAGAGTTTGATTACGAACTCCTCGCAAAACAAAGACAAGGAGAAGGGTCGTCGATTTATATTCTGATAATGTCACCTTATTTAACATATCAACAAATAACAAGCACAACACAAAATACAAAAAAACAAGAAACATAGTGTTGGAACCATTATTTGAAGGCACATGGATATGGGGAGCAGTGGCGTGCCAAATGGGAATGAGAGGGAGAGAGTTTAAGAACTATATTTGGAGGTGCATTGTGTGTTCGATTTAAGGAACACTTTTAACTGTAAATATTTCGAGCAACGAATAGTTCCGGGAAGTTTTTCATGTTCGAACAAAATAAGGTAATATCCTAAATACGAACACAGAATGAATACAGAAAAGGCCAGAGAAGAAGAGAGAAATGTCATTAATATTTGACATACTTTTTATTCCTTTCATAAAAATACTTTGAATAAATAAAACTGGATGACGGTGCATGATTGTATGTTTATATTGCTGTTCAGTTCAATTCAATTTCATTTACAATTTGCTTCAAAAATTAATCCATTAAATATTTATATGTGCAACACTAGCTCACTAGCAATCATGTTAAATTACAAATCACTTCCGCTTCATATATAGAATATAAACAATAGGAAATATTAATACTAATTAACTTTTCCATACGTTTAACCTTTATACATTAATATAAAGTTTAGTGATACAAAACACACAAACAGCATACAGTACAAAACGTTTCAGATAAAACAACATATACAACAAAAATTCTGATACATATGCTAATTAGGGCTTGCCAAGTTACATTTTTATAAGTGTAATAAATATAATTCAAAAATATAAACAAATGTATTCAAACCATAGTAATAGTGCGCTCGTAGAATTTGGCTTATAAACATTCATTTATTACAAATGCCCATAATTTCAGAACTTATTAAATAAAAATGTTCGTAGTTTTAGTGTTTTCGACTTTAGTTCAATTAAGCCCTGGTATCCATGCATCAGTCAGGGTATCCGAGGAGGAAACGTCGAAAATTCGAAAATAAGCTTAAGAATATTTAAGAATATTTTGTCTAATAGAGAGTATCATTATCTAATAAACTAATTGGATATTCCGAAGGGCTGAGCCGCAAAAGTTGGTTTGCCACATCCCAAGCACTGGAAGCCAGCAAACGTATAGATAGCACAGCGCTTTGTCGACAGAAATCAGCTTTTTCCACATAACTCGCGACGGGATTGCATTGTTGGAGAATCTGCAGACAACCGGTCACATGGTAGATCGCCTCTCTAGCGTAAAAGCTAAAGTAATACACGCGTATTGAATGCACTGAAGGTTGTATTACTACTTAAAGATCGTTATCGCATCCTGAAGCCACAAGCTTATAGATTCTCCATGCAACAAGAGTGTGGGCGTGAGAATATCCTTGTGAATTTCATAAACAATGAGAGTAACAAATACAATCAGTAAGAAAACCGTTTTCTTTTCGCCCAGACAAGGTAATATTGACAATTTATTCAATATTTAATGATCCTTACGCTGAGATATGCTAACAATCTTAATACTTGTCGTTCCAGAACCTTCCCTTGTGTCAAAGGAATAAAAAAGATGTGTAGCATTTTTCGGCACAAACATCTTCACAAGCTCTCCCAAAAAACTGAAGCTACATTTGCAGCCTTGGCAAATATAGTTGTACGAGGGGGTCCAAAATGTTCAAAATGGGTCAATTTTCGAAAATTCACGATCTTACGGCTATCTTAGAAAGCAGTTGAAAAGTTAGTTTCAATTTTCTCTCTGTAGGTAGCCGGTGGTTTTTGAGGGAAAAATTAACTAACTTGGGCGTGGTATGTTTGAAATGTATGCATGTTCTTCGCTGTTAATTAACGCCAAACAATTGTTATAAATGATTGAATTCCAAGTACGGCGTCAAATATGAATTAATTTAGCCGCCTATGTCCCAACAACATTATTGAAGAAGATTTTTTTATTTAAATGTACCTAGTTTGTGGTTTTCTTAATGTCATTTACATTTTTTGAAACGATAAGTAGTTTTTGCACAATTTTGAGTGAAAGGGACAAATTTAAACATATAACTAGTGGTGCCTCAGAATGATGCAGACTTTCCCTTATTAGTTTTCTATTTCCTTGGGTCTGGGCTAGGTATTCGGAATTGGGACATACTCTTGCCAGCTGCCATCTATCGCCACCCATAGTACGTTTTTTTGACATTTTCTTAATGCCCCTGTTTCCTAATGGTAGAAAGAAAATATCAATTTTATAATATTAAAGAACATAAAAAACCCCGTCCTACATATCAATTTTCTTTTAAAAATTTGTAGCCGTTATTAAGAAAATGGCATTTAAGCGCTACTAAAAATGCAAAAATTGTAGCTCTTTTTCATAGAAAATGTTTGAGTTTTCAAAAAATTTGAAGTAATTTGAAGGACTTACACTCAAAAATGTAATAATGCTAACAAATTTCTGCAAATGTGCTTATGAAAGATGTGACAGATCATTAAAAAAATTACATTTCTGTAATTTTTGAAAAAAAACAAACGATACTTCAAAATAAACTTTACGTCATATTAAAGGGTACAATTAGTACTATCCGTTCAAAAAAAATGAAGAAAAAATTTGCTTGAAAACATTTTTTTGAAATGATTGTACCAGTAGTGTTAAATATCTTAAATAACATGATCCAAAGGCCATTTTGATGTAATCTATTAATTTTGTACTTTTTCAGACGTCTCTCATATCATTAAAATTTATACATTATGATTTTTTATGCATTATTGCTGAGTACGAGTGCTTCAAATGGTTGCTGATGAATTTTCTAAAAAATTCCAGTTTTTTGTAACAACGAGCGCTCAAAATTGCGTTTTCAGAAACACAGAAACGATATTTTCTCAGAAACGGGTCCCAGTTTTTCATAGACTAATATTTTAGTCTCGAATATATTTGATGAACGCCTGGGGAGTTATTGTGTATTACCAGTATTGTGTATTACCAGACACACATAAAAGGTTTGTGTCGATAATAAATGGGGCAAAACCGCTATCTTTCCTTAGCGTATTGAATAAGCGGATTGTTGGGATCGTTGTCCCACCTACTCCTCCTACTGTCCCACCTACTCCTACCCCTCCTCTCACGAGTGGACGTCGACCTTCGCCCGCCCCGTTGCCTCATTCCCTGCTTTCCCACCAGAGACGTGGTCACGCGTGCGGTCGGGCGCGTGCGCGGGAATTGATGTGTCGCGGAGCGCGGCACCTCGGTGGTTCGCGGTGGATTTGCGCGCGCTGTAGAGCGGAAAAGGTCGCGGATGACATGGAATGGCGGGCAACGAGATGCTCGGGCTAGACTGCTAAGCAGTGTCTATTTGAACAAAAGTAATACACTATTAGAAACATCAGTGACAACGAAGTAGTCTTAAAATTAAAAAAAAAATTAGCAGAATTCAATTCAAAGACTAAATTTTTCTTTCAAGATGAACATTTTCCCACTGAAATGCATGATTGATTATTTTGTATTTGATATTTGTAACTGACATAATCATTAGTCCCGTAAGTGTACTGTGTGTTATATGCCAAGAGAGCGTGGTGCTTTCCAGCTGGAACGTGAAATCCGGTATCGAATTGCGAGGATTCCTCCTCAAAGACTCCTTCTCTCCGCTAGCGAGACACCGCCCCAGCCGCGACAACTTACAGCTCCCGATGATGACTGATTGATCATTAGTGATTCCGAGCGCGTCAACTGCTAACGTCATTAGTGCCGTAAATATATTTCATGTTTTTTCCTCGGGAGGTGGCGGTGGTCTTCCATTGGATGGCGGGATTCGGTGCCGACCTACCGTCGGCTAGTGGAGGTTTCCCCAACCAGGTATCTTCCACCAGCAGGGCCCTGCCCCAGCCGGGACAAGCTGTAAGCTCCCGACCGATCTCCCGAGATCTGCGGTAGTGTAGCGTATGTTACTGTGTATATGTGTGTGTGTGTAAGGGGTGGACAAAGAAGAGGGAGGAAACATCGCACGCACGCTCCTGCTTGCTTTCATATGCGAGAACACAACTGCTATGAAATTACTGTCGTGGCGTTTTGAATTTTGCAACAATGCTAGGGCGCGTCTAAACGGAAACCACCAAGCTTTTCTAAGAATATCTGATAATAATACAGCGGCTTGCCTATGACCAGTAGGTGCTGCCATCTTGCGGTCGTGTTTGAAAGCAATTTTTTACCAAAAGGTGAAGATCTGGCGCTAAAGAGCCCCAAAGCACTTCGTGAAAAGAAGTGAATCTGCTCTTTTCGTTAGAATTAGCGCGCGGATTTTGGAGGAAAATATTATATATATATATATATATATATATATATATATATAGCTATTATTTGATAATGTATAATTTAACCAAAAAGCAAACAACTCACTGTTTCTATCGCCGTGTTGTCAAAACTATGTGAGTTCTACAACTGCATAAAAATATAATACAAAAGGTTTTAAACTTGTGTTGGAAAAAGAAGCCTGATACCATACAGCTATATCAAGTCACAACAATCACTCGTAATTCACAGCAATTCGCGAGAGCAAAACAGAATTCCATTGTTGCATTCCCTGCATTGTCCATACTCCCTTAAAGAGTTAGCAATTTTTATTTGAAATATTTCAAAATAAATAGTTTCTAAAAGATTAATGTGTAAATGTATAACAAAAGGTCAAATGTAAGAAACGAACAAAGAAATAATATACAAAATTACAAATTCTAATTTATTACGCATCCGTCTGTCTGAAGCGTATTAAATTTGCAGCAGCCTACTACGTTTGTCACGAAATTATAGAATAACTACTCGTATTTTCGAAAAATTAAGCTTGACCTTATTTGAACACGTAGTTTTTATAAATACATTTCATTGAGAAATACAGCTTCCATCTATCGCCAACCAAAGTACATTTTTTTGACATTTTCTCAATTTTTTCGGTTTCCTAATGGTGGAACGGAAATATTAATTTTAGAATAATAAAGAACACAAAAATCTCGTTGTAACTGGCAATTTTCTTGTAAAATTTTATAGCCATTTTTAAGAAAATGAGGTTTAAGCCCAACTAAAAATGCGAAATTTGAACCTCTATTTCACAGAAAAGTTTTGAGTTTTCAAAAAGCTTCATTTGAAGACATTTGAAGCAATTATACTCACAAATATAATAATGTTTACATATTGTTGGTAACGTGCATTTTAAAGATGTGAGAGATATTTGAAAAAAAATTACATTTGTGTAATTTTTCAAAAAACAAAAAAATATCACAAAATAAACCTTACGTCATATCAAAGAGTGCGTTTAGCACTATCCGATCGAAAAGTTTGAAGAATTGTTTTCTGGACATTTATGAGAAAATGGCGTTTGAGCGTTTCTGAAAATGCGGAATTTTGAGCTAGTTTTCACAGAAAACGATTGAGTTCTCGAGAAACGTTACTGCAAATTATATAAAGCACATGTACCTATTAATATAATAAAGTGAACAACTCGTCGCTAATAGAAATATTAACAACGTGAGAGACATGTCAATAAACTTCATTTTTGCAATTACTGAAAAAAACAAAAGAATGGATCAGTATTTTATGTCATCAAGTAGAGTACATTGATGACTATCCCTACCAAAGGTTTGAAGAAAAAATTTGGAGCCTTTTTTGAGAAAATGTTGCTTTTGTATTTTTTTAAATTGCACATATTGCACGCAATATTGCGCGAAAACTACTAAAATTTTCAAAAATATATATACGACCTTAAAGAAGGAACTCGCTATGAAGAACAAGTTTTATTTGAGGGAAAAATCTCTATCTGCAATTTTGTCGTTAAAGGAAGACGCCGAATGAAAAAACTTTTTCAATTTTCGAAAATTCAGAGAAAACCGAAAATCGAACCTATGCCACCTTAATAAGTGTATTTTACTCTGTTCTTACAAGAAGTTTGAAGAACAAAAAATTGGAGCGGTTTTTGAGAAAAATTTGAAAATATCCGGAAGGCTATATATAAAATGCCATCCCCCCCAAAAAATTAAAATATCGGTTTCAAATTCAAGGGACCACGAGATCAGCCAGTTCGATCGGGGAGTGTCAATTTTGGAGCAAATCGGCTGAGCGGTTTAGTCGCTACCGTTCTTCACAGATGGACGGACGCACCGGCGCGACGGATGGACGGACAGACGTTTTGCTTTCAATTTGTTTTTCGGTATCAAGGGCCCACAAAACAGAGATTCTGACTGCATCACGTGTTAGGAGGTTTTTTTCTTAATTTAGCAACTGGATTTATCCACTTTTTCGTTACCACTGCCCTGTAATAAGAGTTTTTCTGCCGAAATCCGCCGTTTTCCTCGCGCAGCATTACATAACTACGTACATATAGTACACGGAAAAGTAAAAATATTGACATAAACATTTACACTAGACTTATTTCAACATATTTTCCCAATATCAACAATTTTCTTGGCAAAAATATTCTGAGCATTAATGGGTTGCTTGCTTTCCTCGTGTAGAGCGAAGTACATAGACAAATGTGGTATTAGTTCGATTATCAAGAAATCCTATACTTTTGAACATTGGTTCAAAAATTGCGAATTGATATACTCAGTTCCGATTTTTAGAATCCTATTTATTACAGACAATCACTTATTAGTCAGTTAAAAACCAATAAGAGTATATGGAAAAGGGGGGGTTAAAATTGTTTACAAGAAACACTTATTCTTTATAAAATATCACATGTAGTCTTGATAAAAACACATGAAAACATTGCAACGTTTCGCGACCCACTTTTCGGCTGCTTCTTCAGGCAATTTGGTGTTCATTTTCGTAACCATTTTTAAATAAAGATCAGATGTCCTTTAATAAAAGGCTGTTTTTTTATTTTTATTTTTATTTTGTAGGAACTGTTGATACCACAGGAGGCATTTTAGACACTTACGGATACTGTGCCTTGTTTAGAAACTGGATCACACTTTGATTGTCTGTTATTTCTATTCTATGAATTCTATTTCTATGAAGTTCCGCGGTCTAATAATTATAATAATAATAATAATAATAATAATAATAATAAAAAAACACAACACACTCCCCAAAATAACACTAAATTAATAATTTGTATATTAGGTCTTATAATTTGAAATAAAATGCATTTTGAATCAGTAAAATCTGTCAGTAAATATTGTGCATTTTAAGTAAAGAATACGATATGAACCCATTGCAGTAACATGCACCATCTGTTTGGAATCATATACGGATTATTTTAGAATTTTTTCAATTTTTTTGAAGATGAGCATTTTGAAAAAATTCAAAATCAAAATTTTAATTCAAATTTGAAAACCGTTTTGAACCTAATCCCTATTGAGTTGTTTATCATATAAAATTCCATAAAGAAAACTGCAAAATGACACCTTTTCCAGCTCTCTATATTAATTTGGGGAGGTTCTACATTAATTTAAACATTATGGGGAACCCAATTTTGTAAAATTTTACATGGCTGTGTTTCACAAACGAATGGAAATATTTTACTCAAAATTTGTAGTTTTCTTATTCTTCATTCATACTACCTATGTGTCAAATTTCATCTGAATCTAAAATGGTGAGATAAAATTTTAATTAAAACTGTGTTGATTTAATATGGAATGACCCTCTTCAAACTTACATCTTTAAATAATGTTACGTACATAACAATATCAGTAGTTTTCGCTTAGTTTCATCTGAAACAAACAATTTTAAAAAACGGAAAAGAGGACTTGTAAAAAGCTTCAAGTATTAGTAATTTTGCATTAAATCTTGAGAATTTTATTACACTTCACAATTTCTTGTTTATCATGAATAAACACACACCTGATCACCCGCCCTGTAACCGAAGTGAAATCACTTTGGTGATTCAATTTGAAGACCAGAATTTATATTCCACGATTCCCTGTGGAACATCTTCGATCTTCGTTTTGTTCAATTCTTTTCTCGGCTAGAACAAAGTGCCCTTTCAATTATGGTAAAGTCTTACTTCAATTGCCTGTCAACTTTTGAAAGTTGCAAATCTTCGAAAATTGTGTAATCGAATCTCTTCGTGCATGTTACAATACCACCTCCTAATTGTGGATTTTTACACAATAATGAACAAATAGTTTAGTGCAATGGGTTAGTTTCTCTTTAATACTCAGGATCAACCAGTTCTTCGCAGATGATAATTTGAACGGGGGTTGGGTACTTGCCATTGACGGCCACGAAAGTAATTTTGAACCACTTCGCAAAGCGGTGTACTAGTTTCGTTCTCTGGCCGCGTGGTTGCGCTAGTGCGCCTGTTGGGCGGCAAAGCACTGGCGTAGTCCGACCTGTGTGTGGCATCCCTGGGGAAAGGCGGTTCCGAAAGCTAATTTTCCCCTATCGATTCCCGCCATCGCACTCGCTGCTCGTCCCCACTCTGCTTGGGAAATTGCGCCTCGGGGACGGCAATCTCGTTCGGAGTCGGATGAGTCACTGACGCCAAAATGGCGACTCCGCAAATGTTTGTTGCCCTCGAGAATCGGTCGGCGGATTCTGTACCTAGGTTGATGCATCTATGGAGTGAAATTGATTATATTTGCGTTTTCGAAAGATTTGTGCGCGCCTGGTTTCGTTTTTCACTCGATATTCGAGATAATTACGTACCCTGCTTAACTCAGATCACATATCACATAGAAGAATGGAAGCTAGCTTCAGATCGCATAATACCAATGTTAATGGACTTGACAAATTGGAATAAATCCCTGAATTTATCGTTCACCTCTAAATTGACAAAATATAAATTGGCTCTGCTAAATTGGATCTGATCATTATCACGTGGAAAATAGATAAGTTTCTTTCTGCGATTGACAAAAGCCGTTGATTGGTTAAAGAGTTTAAACAAGCGGGGAAAACCTCGCACAATTCATTGAGCCAAAACCCCCTCCTATGTAAAGTACAGTAAATCTATAATGCTTTGATATACTTTCTTTCATTTCTAAACATTTTATGTGTTATACTCAATTATGACTAGTGCCTTGTCCTTCATGTACACGGACTGCGTACCTTGTAACATAGAAAAATATTTATTTTATTTGCAACGTAAAATAAATCTTATTTTATTTATAACATAAGTCTTCTAATTTATCAACTGCGTTCTAAACTAGCAGTTATGAAATGCCGCGCCTCCCGGACTCTGCGCAGGCAGCATTGGGCTTTACCCACAGGTTCTCAGAAATCAGCGTTTTCCGTAAGATTGCGGCAGAATTTATTGTTGAAAAATCAGAGCGTCCAAGCGATTTCACAATGGATCGCCTCGCCTGTGTAGAAGTTAAGTAACACGCGCGTGTTGACCGACCCGAAGGTTGTATTATTACGTAAAGTTGGTATTACATTTCCAAAGCTGCATGCAGATAAATGATCCGTGAAATCACGTGTTGGGCGCCCATTCTTCGTGTCAATTTCATTAACAGCAGTAAGGAAAACGTTTTGCCTTCGCCCTGACAAGGTAACACTGACAACTTCTTCGATACGGGATTCGCCTGGTGTTGATCAGAGAAAACATGGAAACTCCCGATCACACCAGCTGACCGCTAGAATTCTCTTCCAGAGAGTGGCTGAATGCGATATAGCTACGTAGCTAGTGTCGAAGAACCTGGCACCAACGGGACTCGAACCCTAAGGTATCCCGGTCAGAGGTACTTCAGTGACATCAACTGATTTTCTGAGCCACCTAAATCGGTTTGCACTACGAAACGACCAGGTAAAACTACATGAATTTGGTCGTGGAAATGATCAAGTGGCGAAAGATAAGCCTTCATTCTATTAATTTTAAGATATTATTATGACTACAATATCAAGTGATAGCACATCTGGGGCCTAATAGCCGTACATTTAAAGTAAAAATCACAAAATTCATTTAAGTAGAAAGTGCAGAAATTTTTCCAAACACAAACTCTTAAGAGTTGTAAATACATAGATTCCCTGTGTTGAGAAAGGAGATTAATCAGTTATTATTGATTTAGTACAACTTATATATCAAAAATATGTTGTCACCTGCAAAACCAATGTATGTTACTAGTTGTTTCCAGAATGATTATAGACTTCTGAATGTCGGTTGCTGAAAAATCTCATACCGTTTGTGCCGATTTGAGGTTAGTAGGAAAACGTCAATGTGAGATACTGACGTAACAAGCCGAAGATATCCTTCTAGTACCTGTTTTATTTAGTAAAATATACTTATGATTAAAATTACGTAAAAACTGTACTTATAAGCCATCATATTAACCAAAACAGTATGATCAAAAGAAAGTGAATCATCTAGTTACTTAATTTGTATCACAATGAATTTTCTCTCTCGGAAAACCAATTTAACTCATATCTGTAATTGGTCGTTTCAGAAGCATTGAAACCTTGGAGGCGCCGTTTGTTTGACAATCCCATAATACTTTTTGTGCAGGTTAGAAGTTAGGATCACGTCGAGTTAAAGGCATTGACGTAACAAGCTCAAGGCACCTTTCCACCTCCGACCAGAATGCCACGCGTTTTCCTCGGTGAAAATTAACAAAAGAACCTCGCTTTTCTCGCCGTCGCGGGACCACAAAAGCCCTCACTTAATTAAACTCGAGGGAAATATCGATTAAACGTTTCTCTGGAGGAAAAAAGTGTTTACGAGCGCTGTGCCTGAAGGAATTCAGGAGACACAGAGGAGAACGGATGTGAAAGAATGGGGAATGGTTCCGGGACTTCTGCTATTGAGAATATTTAAATTTTAAAAATTTTATAATCATTAATATAAAATTAAAAAGAAATAGCATAGTTAGGGAAAGTGTCAGTTTAATGTTGAGTGCACAATAACTAAAATTTCTCTCATCATTCAATTCTAAACGATTTGCATAAAACAATTGATTGCTACTATTTTTGTACAAAAAAAAGTAAATTACCTCAAATTTAGGGAGCTGTAAAATTTGCAAACACGTATTTTCTGTCGGAATATCCTAGTACAGGGCTTTTCAACCGGCGGCACGCGGCCCGCCGGATCTTTTTTGTGCGGCCCGCGACTGCTTTTCAACATTTTATTATACCAAGTAAATATAACATAATTGCACAATTCATCTTATTTTATTTAATGATATATTAATTTTCTCGTTGTACGTACATTAATTATTAAGTATGTTGACTAAAAGTCGTAATATATATTTGTTTTCAGTATAATCTCAGTAGTTAGGGTAAAAACCATCGTAAATTACGGTGTGGCCCGCGGCTTAACTAGAATTTGATATGTGTTCCATAAGCTTTTCTAAGTTGCACAGCCCTGTCCTAGTAGGAACCGGCTAAGGTTTGTGCCAGTCAATGTGTCTTACAGAGGGAACCGAATGAGCTATTGATCACATCTGTAGCAGCAATAAGTCACCAAAAATCCGTTTTCATTGTTTAAAAAAGTCAGAACCACCCGTTTGTAAGAAATCTCTTAGCATCGTCTGCATGGAGCAGCAAAATAATGATTCTTTCTCTACCAGGAGACTGAGAAGTGTTGAATGAAACTTCATATGTCTCTGATAGACCAAATATAGTCTAACCGTGAGTGACGGACGGACAAACCGCAGGTTACGCAATTACTGTATAAGGATTTGATATAGGTATTTTATTAAGACCTGAAAATTGAAAAATGGTAAAAAGTGACCCAATAACTATACATTTCTATCGCCTAAATGTCATGATTAAACCTCGGGTTTTAGAACAAATGCCTGTTTGGTTTCTTTAGGAGATTGTGGAAAAATAATTGCAGATGTTTAAGACTCGACTTTCTTGAGTAATAAAAAGTGTTTAATTAAATCAGTCAGTTTCAGAGGCCTGAAACTTAATTTTTCATGTCCAATGTTTTTAAATGTTGGTTAAATAATTTTTAACGTGTTTTAAAGTGCTTAAACGTCATTTTTTATCCCTAACAGTGTCTAATTTTATATAATTTTGTTACTTACTTAGATGCCTAAATTATCATTTCTTGTCTAAAATTCCAAGATCTAGTCATGAAAACATTCATTTTCAAGTTAGCTACGTCTAAAATACTCTAATGAAAAGATGACATGTCATCAGAATCCGAGCCCTGGTCATAATCATTTTATTACTTTCCAGTTTACATACGTATATACGGAGTAATATACGTAGTATAGGGAAAGTTATGTAAATGGCTCCAATTTTTTTCAAAGGAAATTGCAAATTAGGAGGTTTTACTGTTCTTTTATATTTTTAAAAGAATATTTCCTTTCTACTATTAGAAAACCGAAAAATTAAGAAAATATCAAAAAAATGTAGTGTCGGTTGCGATAGATGGCAGCTGGCAAGAGTATGTGTCAAGTCCGAATACCTAGCCGAGACCAAAGGAAAAATAAAATTAATACGTGAAAGTCTGCGCCATTCTGTGGCACCACTAGTTTTTTTATTCGCGATCATCGCTGACTTTCCACCTCAGAGGCAATTCTTTCATAATGAACCACATTTTAATTCAAAATTAATGAAATACAGCTGGAGGGGCCGGGGCGTTCGGGGGTGGGAGGCGCCGCAATCCAGGGAGCGCTGCCCCAGCGCAGCCGAGGCGGGGTGCGGGAGGCGGCGGCGGCGGATGCGGTATCTAGGCAGCGGTGGCCGGGGGCGTTAACAGGTGAACGTCGCAGATAAAGCGTGCGCTGATGGCGTGCGTCATTAGAAGAGGCGCAGTGCCCGGGAACGCAAGCGAGCGGCCCGGGGGGGGGGGCGGGGTGGAGCGGGGAGGGAGCGGGGGCCGCGGGGGAGGCGAGACGGGCCGCCCGCGCGGAGCATGCTAATCTAGAGTTCGAGTCCCGGATGGCGCCAGATTACCCAGGTCTCTCCCCGGGCGGCGGCGCGCCAGCTTTCGTCTTCCTCGCTGATAGCGCTGATGTGGCGCCATTACCCGTTTGCCCCAGACCGCGCTTGCACTCAGCCCGCCCCGCCCTGCATCCCCCTGCCCCACGTCGTGCTCCTTCCATTTCGTCCTCTCCGCGCCTTTTCTATCCCCTCCTCTGACTAGTCTCGCCGCTCCTCTTCACTTCTCCCCCGTCAAAGGACACACACCACTCCTCCCACCATTTGTGCAGTGTTCCTGGCCCATTTTCTAAGGCGTTCTTTCGTCACACAACCCAGTAGTTTCTCTCCACCCTCCTCGTCTTCCCATCTATGATGTCTCCTTTCTGACAGAAAGGAATACCTTTCTGTATCTCCTCTTTCCTGAACTTTTACTAACCTTTCACCTCGAATCATTCAATCTCGATCCGTTCCGAAGGGCCCGCTCCAACTTTTCTTCCCGCTCCTGTTTAGGCGTGCTTCACAATTTCCATTATTTCACCTCTATCCGCTTCAGCTTTACTTCCTTCTTCTTTCGATCTCCTCCTTGGGACTGAACTCCCTTGGACTTTTCTCTTCCTGTTGGACTCTTCTTCCTTTGGACTCTCTTCCCTTTGGACACTTTCCCCGTTGGACTCTTGCCCCTTTTCGACTCTTGCCCCGTTGGACTCTTGTCCCGTTGGACACTTGTCCCGTTGGACTCTTATCCCGTTGGCCTCTTGTCTCG